>WKFP01013906.1:647421-686042 GCA_011057875.1 Pterocles orientalis
AGAAAAGAATAAGTTTTTTTTTTTTTTTTTTTTTTAAATCTGACAGAAGTTTCTTCATCTTCTTCCCAGGAAAACTGTATTTCCCTTGCAAGATTTGTAGTAGTTACTTAGGAGTTTCCAGTGTCAATCTGGGGAAACACATTCTGCTCCATTGTTCCCTCTCTCTGCTAGACACAGAGAGTTTCTCCAGGTGGCACAGATTTGATAAATGCTGGGAAGCCGTGTAAAGAGAATTGCTAAGGAAACTGAATTCAGCCCCTCTCCATGGCTCAATCCCCCCTAGAACATGTGACCTGACATGCTGGCCACAAGTTCCTGTTGACTGAGTCCATCCAGTACCTCAGTCCCCTTGTGCAGAGGATTTGTTTGTGGAAGCTGGCAAACTACCTTCCCAGAGGAGCTGCTTCAACAGGAGGAGGGCTGGGAATGGTTCAAAAGTCCTCAGTCTTTTCACGGCTCTTTCTATGTTTTACTGGTTCTTTGAAGCTCTTAAGAGAGACCAGCGTGCGATCTGTTATGTGAAAGTTTGAAAATTCCTAGTCAAGGAAATATTTCCAACACAACAGCAAACACAGTTTCTCATTCAGCTTTCTGTTGGGACTCTCATGTGTCTCTTGCTGAGATCTTAGGGCAAGACTTGTAAGAGATTTTTATTTCCTTTAAATTGCCCAAAATATTAATTTAAAAATAATTTTTGTTACCTTCAGGCCTGTCCCATTATGACCAAGAGAGGAGGAGGGGGGAAATGCTCTCAGTCCTGGCAAACATTAATTACCCATTTCACTAAGCTGATATTGACTATTGACTATTGAGTAACCGTGTGGAGCAGATTAGAATGTCAGTCATGCCAGTGTAGTTCTGGACTAACTCCACTAAAGTGGAATCATCTCTCACTGTAAATTATTTTTACACTAGAAAAACCATGTTCTCTTTTTGTCCCTTGGGGTGCAACCTGAGCAACTGGTAGCCCATCAAACTGGGAAGTGCCTTTCCATGTGTCCCTCTGTGTGAACTACCTAGTGCCTCCTGAAGTCATTGCGCAACTGGATTCCTGAAACACTGGTATGAACTCAGTTCATACAGGAAATGACTCACTCCAGAGAACACATACAAATACTATTATTTGTATTTTTTTTTTGATTTACATTTTTCAGTGGATAAAAATGAAGGAAATGAAGGCTCTGCCAATACTGTACAAAAAATACCGTGCAGACTACTGAGCTAGAGCTGTGCAAGTTATCTCCTGAATCAGAAAGCACAGAGTTGCACCCAGCTCAGCACAATACCCAGGTTAATAAGCTCTGCTAATAGGTGGATCTAATTAGCTTCTGTGCAGCATCATGTCCACACCATTTGTCTGCTTTGAGGGACCTTGCTAGTATTTCTGAGACATTAACCAGTATAATCTCAGGGCTGTAGGCTCTGCATTCGAGTTTGCAATGATGGTGTGCAAAGTAATTGTAATTGTAACCCATACAGGGAAGTCTTCAATAGACAGGTTGAAAGCAGCAATGTGGTTCTAGGCTTAATTACAAATATGATCTTAATAAAAAAAGCAATATATAGGCATAGACGTGTAAGAAGCATGAACCTATGTGGCAAACTGCAACAGTATTAGGCACTGGCATTTACGAAAAAATAATATCAGTTTAACGCATTTTAATGCAATTTTAATGCAATTTTAATTGAGTGCACCCTCAGCAAGTTTGAGTGCACCCTCAGCTTGTCTGAGTGCACCCTCAGCGAGTTTGCTGATGACAGCAAGCTGTGTGGTGTGGTGGACACGCTGGAGGGAAGGGATGCCATCCAGAGGGACCTTGACAGGCTTGAGAGGTGGGCCAATGCAAACCTCATGAAATTTAACAAGGCCAAGTGCAAGGTCCTGCACGTGGGTTGAGGCAATCCCAAGCACAAATACAGGCTGGACAGAGAATGGATAGAGAGCAGCTCTGAGGAGAAGGACTAGAAGGATTTTGGGGTATTGGTTGACGAGAAGCTGAACATGAGCCAGCAGTGTGTGCTCGCAGCCCAGAAAGACAATCATGTCCTGGGCTACATCAAAAGAAGCACTAGCAGCAGGTCGAAGGAAGTGACTCTCCCCCTCTACTCTGCTCTTGTGAGACCCCACCTGGAGTACTGTGTTCAACTCTGGGGCCCCCAACATAAAGAAGACCTGGACCTGTTGGAGAGAGTCCAGAGGAGAGCCACAAAATTGATCAGAGGGCTGGAACACCTCCCCTATGAGGACAGGCTGAGAGAGTTGGGGTTGTTCAGCCTGGAGAAAAGAAGGTTCCGAGGAGACTTAATAGCAGCCTTCCAGTACCTGAAGGGGGCCTACAGGAGAGATGGGGAGGCACTCTTTATCAGGGAGTGTAGTGAGAGAACAAGGGGTAATGGTTATTAGCTGGAAGAGGGTAAATTTAGACTAGACATTAGGAAGAAGTTTTTCACTTTGAGATTGGTGAGACACTGGAACAGGTTGCCCAGGGAAGCTGTGGATGCCCCATCCCTGGAGGTGTTCAAGGCCAGGCTGGATGAGGCTTTGAGCAACCTGGTCTAGTGGAGGGTGTCCCTGCCCATGGCAGGGGAATTGGAACTTGATGATCTTCAAGATTCTTTCCAACCCAAACCATTCTATGATTCTATGATAATTTTTCAGAATGTGTGCAGGTAGAACCCCATGTTTCCCAGTTTTAAGCTTTGCAATAAGACCTGAGTGCATGGTAGATCATATTGCCTCTATGCTTTTTCTCGCTCAGTTAGTAAATGTGAGTCTAAATTTAATTGAATGTAAATTTTAAAATAACCAAGTGAAAAGATTAGAACTGGAGATAGGGAATTTAGAATAAACTAATCATATTCAGAAAATAAACCTCAAATAAAATGCTCTTCATGCTGAAGCTTGAAATTTGAGGAGAGGAAAACCTTTCATTCATCTCTTTGCTGTATGATCCTTTTCTACAACTAAATTCAACACAAAGTGAATTTCAGCTGGTTTGGAATTATATTACCATCTGTGGGAAGAATTTGAAACGAGCCAAAACTAACATATTTTCACCCAGCCCCTTAAGAATTCTAATTGCAAGGAGTTGGACATTTCTTAGGAGCAAATTGACAGTAGTACAATAGAATGAGTCTGCAAAATCTTCTTGGCTGCAATGTCTTCTTGGCTGGAGACACTTTTTAATTCGTGTCGAATCACCTAGAGCTCGGCAGATATTTTTGATGTTTCTAGTTAAACAGTTTAATCTATACTTCATCTGGAAACTATGGCCAAATCTGTAATTAACATTGTCAAGTCTGAGCATGTTCTTGATGATGTTGTTGATTAAAACCAATGCTGAACAGAGGGGGTCAAGCTACATGCCTCATGGGCTCTATATTGTACTTCAGAGTCCCTCAGTAGGGATTAGCAATTAAGTTACTAGTACGAATCCAGGAAAGGTCAAGAGTGATTAACACTCTTTTGTTCCATTGGTTAGCGAGAAACAGATGTAAAATGAAGTGATGATCAAAATCCAATTCCCAGTAGATATTTTACATCATAAACACCAACTCTTAATGATCCCTTGCTGACAATCTGATCAGAATGGGCAGTATTTGAACAGGCACAGAGACTGCCACAAAGCCCTTACTGCCATGCAGCCCTTAATGAAGGACAAGCTGGAAAATTGCAGCCTCTCTGCTTGAGCTTTTTGTGTTCTGTTGATATATTTGGCAATCTTTCATTCTGAGTGATATCAAATAATATTTTGGACCACAAAAATATCTGGAGTATCTTAAGCACTCAGAATGCAGAAGAACCTGCAAAAACTGTCAGGTTTTTGATAATTTTAAATATATGCAGGTGATCCTCAGATGGATTGATATGACATGGATCTGCTGAAAAATTAGTTAAGTGGTAGCCAATGAAGCTGACAAAGGATCTGATTCTGCATTATGCAAAGTACATAATCATACTTGAAAATGTACGAGTAGTTTTAAAGAAAGTATATTGTAGCTAAATTGTGTGCATTATGCATGCAACCCCTGCCCTTCTTCTTCTTAGGCACCAAAGAGGTTAGAGTTAGGTTTAGGTGAGAGGCTGAATGCTAGTGGCTTAGAATGAGGAGTTAGGGTTTTGGTTTAGGTCTTAGGCTTCAGGCATTTGGCTAGGGTTACTACCATGATATAGCAAAACTGTCGATTCCAAAGCTTGATGTTCTCATGCTATCCTGCAACTGGTGAGTGACAGAATGTCTTTCTTGTAAACATGATGTCTTTGAGACCAAATCTGTGTATATGCTGTTCTCCATGAAAAAACTGTTCTGAAATTACCAGAAAATCTGTTAATTTGTCCAGGATATTACTGGATTCCACTAGGTGAAAATGCTTCCATACTTTAGCAACAAAATCTGCAAGATTTTTCAATGTGTGTATAAAATGCTTAAAGGACCTTGTAACAAGTACCAACTGCACTTCTCTTGCTGCCCTACAATTCCTTGTCTTATCTATACAACAAACTATGAAAGAAAACTCTCTACAAAGCTAATAGCTTGAATAAGGTAACTATGACATTGATGGTTTCCAGTAAATTTATAGAAATTGTATCATTAGAATATTATTAAATACATATAAAACATAGAAACTATTTTTGTTATTCACTAGGTAGCTTATGGACTATCCAGAGCTGCTGTTGACTGACATCTGAAGGATAAAGGGGGAATTGAGGGATTCACATTTTGGAAGACAGATTATATTTGTATGATTATTTTCACTGTCATTTTTGTCAGAGGAACAAGTCAAATTTCTCTCGCTACTGGGGGCAGTTGTCACTGCTCCTGGAGAAAACTGGGACCTCTTAATGCTCTATGAGTGAGTTTCAGGCTTGATGACATGGACTTAGTGAGTGCAATAACACAACTCACCTCTGAGCTGACTTTGTTTCCCTGAGCCTGCATCCTTTTTGAAACAGCTGTGGAATTTTGTATCTCAATCTGTTGTTAGAATCAGCCTTTCTTAGGACATTTTGGATCTGACATTGAAAAGTCCAGAGATATTTGTACTAACTCTTAGCTCTGCAATTGGGGCAGGACATCACCAATATTTCTTCTTTTAGCTTTGCCTTTGCCAAATCCGTACTAGTGAGAAAGCTCTCCAGGGCGTTGACTGTGCATGTTTAGTGTCTAGTACACCCTAACCCTAACCACAGGGTGGTCCATGAGCACTGCAGTAATAGTGATAATACATAACACTAACTGTAGGTTTTGAAAGGATGTCTATTCTGCAAGTGCATTTCAAAGAAAATAAGAAAAAGTGTCATTTGCTCCCTGAAAATTGGAACTGCTAAGCATTTATATTTAAATTAAATGTTTTTTTGAGTTCACTGAATGTTATTTAGCATGTTATAGTGAAGGCATGCTACCTACTGCCTTAGAATGAGGATTTTATTGCTTTTTTCATAGTTATCTTTTGTATCTGCATTTGTCAGGTAAAAAATGAAATTTGCTTGCTAAGGTTAAATTGTTTTGTGCTGCTGCTCAGCCACACAGATACAGAGGATGAGACAATGGAAAAAAAAGTTTGCTTTTTTTTTGGACAGACATAGGAATATATTAATATATGGTGATCTTGACCTGTCTTTGAACAAATGTTTATTCTCTGAAAGGCAAAGAACTTAATTCCTGTCTGAATCACTCAATTGAAATCCTGTTCATGTAGGAGGCTGTGTGAATGGAACTGCAGATAGAATTGGCCCAAATAATTGAGTGTGGTCAAAGTGGTGATGCTGAGAAAAATCTGAGGTCAAAGAAGAATGGATTCCAAATATCAGTCAAAAAGATGAAGGCTCTCTGGAACTTGATATGAAAAGCTCTGATTTCTTTATCCATTTTCAGCACCACTGCATTTCCTGACTCATGCAGATTTGGAACCAATAATGGCTGATTCTCCCTGAACCCTGAATTTGTTATGCTTTAAGAATATGAAAATATACTGCTGAGTAAATACTAAAGTCCAAACTTGTAAAGATTCCAGTCTATTTTTTTTGGATGCCACTGTTTTCTTTAAATTTAAAAAAAATTCTGGAAACCACAGTTTGCAGGCATCCCTTTAGTCTAAGTCCATTTTGATAGGCCATTGAATTTTTTTACATACCCGAGAAGTCCTTGTGATACAAGGTCAGGATAATAAATTTTATGTTTTTATTCGTTATATAGGAAAAGTAATATAAGACCATCACTACTTTATTACTCTGCAGTCATTCTGTTACCGTGCAACTTAAAATATTTCAGCTATCAGCATTTGGAGAAAGTTCATAGGTGTAGGGCACTCCATTACAATTTGCCTCTAAAGACTATATTTCTTCTAGTCACCCTACCTAGAAATGTGGTTATGGATCAAGACACCAGAGTTAATTCTGAGGTGAACTGAAGAGATGGTAAACAGAGAATGCACTGTATTTGCACCAGTATAACCAGTACTCTAGGGCTCCAGTATTTATGTTTATAAGCTGAGTTAATATTTCTTGCTAATTGGAAATGTTTAGACCTTTTCTGAAGGCTGGAAATGTCTCTGAAGGGTTTATGAAACTGCTACTCAAGTTTTGGTTAAAAAAAGAAAAGTCTTTCTGTAATTAGAAGGTGCTCAGCAGAAGTCAGTGGGCATAAAATAATCCCTAAGATGTCAGTTTACTAGACCTTGAACTATCTTGTATTCAACTTGCTTCAGTACATCTTAATATGAATTTAAAGCAATGTATCAGAACTATTGTATGTTACAGGAGAGGAGACTCAGTCCTCCACAGACAAGCTCACAGCACCGCTCATTATCCTAGAAGTCGGTGTGCTGAAGCAATGTTAACGTATTTTCTTCCTAAGTTTTTCATTTCAGTGTGAAAAACCTAGCAAAGAATAACCTCCTTCAACTCATGTGTCAATGCCCAAAGGACTCTCAACTCATCTCAATTTAAATTAATGACCTTAGTGACAGTACTAGCAATTGGACCATGCCTCTCATGAGCCAGATATTTGCATATGGAATTTGATTAATCCTGCTAGCTATTAATTTTCACTTTTAATTAGGTGTGATACTAGTGCAGGAAGAAAATACAAGACTACTATCAGGTACCAACAATGTTGGTTTTCTATTGGATATTCTATTCTGTTTTGTTTGGCTGTGCTAGATTCCCTCACAATGTCTGTTTGGATCAGTCCAGAAAGATGGCATAGAGCTAAAAACTGGTCTGCGCAAGTTCAGGGGCAATCACTGCAAAGAAGTACCATACTGAATGGATATTACTCGTGTACAAGAGGTAGAAAAATTGGTGTATGGTATCCCCTTTCTAGTACTCTGTAACTGTACTCCTCTTAATGGCACAATGAATCTATTGTGATATGTGGGGCCAGAGTCATGGAAAGACCAGCCAGATGAGCAAGTAGGGGTAGTACTTTTTCTGAGGCTGCTTGGTCTTCCTGAGTTCTAACCGAGCAAATGTACACTGGCAGTAGAGTCCTGTTCAGATCTGGATCAAGAATTAATTTTTCCTGGATCTTGTAAATATTTAACATGTGGTGTCTCCTAGCCTCCATTAGGACATTCTGTATTTCTTTGTCATATCTGCACTTCAGGAGCATTGTAACATGTTTGTGTACATCCTAGCCAGGAAAGCAATGTACAGCACTTGGCCCAGTGGAGCCAGTTGTTTTGCCAATCGACGGGAACAGCACAGAGGACACAGGCACCAAAAAAAAGTAAACTTATTTTTACTTATGTCCAAATTGACAAAGTGATAAGGAAAATAGCAGAGAAAATAAAGCAAGATAACGTAAAGCAGCAAGACAACAAGCAAACTACTATAGCAAGCACAAAGTAAGGTAATGCAGCTAATCATTACTACATAGAGTTAGCGATAGTGATTAAAAAGATACATCACCAATTGCCCTATATTACTGTCATCCAGATCCGCAGACGCTGCGGAGCCTGTTTACAGCGAAGGATTTGGAGAACTCATCCTGGCAATTGGGAAATCTCTATACAGTGCGTCCATTGTATAGATGAGGCTTCCAAATTTCCCTGCAAATGGTCCCTGCTTTTATACAGTTAAATAAACAACTTTCTATCTTAAGCTGAGAAAAACATCTGGTGTGGGTTTTTTTTCCTTGTTAGCTTTTTCCCGTGCTTGGCCAGAACCTGAGAAAAAGTTAAAAAGAAGTAAAGGTATATGGTTGTCTTTGATTATGCGTCTGTAAACAAAGCCTGTCACTGCCCTGCCACATTCTGTCATGTAGAGGTCTGTTTGAGGGTTTGAGATAGCTTTATCTCTCTTTGGCAAGTGGGGCTACTGTTACACGACTATTTATAGCAAGCATTACAGCAATGCTCTGTAAGCGTTACAACAAAAACTTTTATAAATTGGCATATATTCGTGAGGTTATACGTTGCATGTGTGATCAATATGATACATATTAGGTAATTATATTGTTAGGTTGTGAGATTCACCTAGAGGTCAACTTTGGTTCAGGACCTCACTGCTCAGGCCCTAGTATTTCACCAGTGCCTGCACGCTGCTTACTGCTGATCAGACCCCTATAAGAATTATCAAACCTTGACAAAACACTCAAGAAAATATCAATAAAAATTATTTGAGTACCCTTGCAATATAAAAGCTGTCTAATCTTTCCCTTCCTTACCAGAACAACATTAAAGAAACACACCTCTTTCCTCAGACATGGATTTTAATAGATTTTGGTATCCTTTGACCAAACGAATGAATGATCAATGCCTATTAAACAAACACCATTAGAAAGGCAATATATTGCTGCTTCTCTCTGAAATTGAAAGAGAAGAAAACCTTGTTGTCCTTGTGATAACAGAAGACTTCTGAGAAGTCAGTATGCATACCTGGCAAGGGCAGAAGGTGAAGATGAAGGCATAAATGTTAGCAGGGATATGCGCAACTCCTACTGAACTTAGAATGGCTTCCTCTGTGCTTTTAACATGCTTCTTCTGAAGTATTCATCTGTTTATAATAAATGGATAACTGATAGTGAACAATAGGCAATTTTAATGAAAGGAATCTGTATTTTGCAATAGAATTTCATACACTTGTGCAAGCCCTTTTTTGTGTTTCACGAGTGTCTCATACAGATACAATTTCTTTGTGTGGAAATGTACACTCTGCCAACATCAGTGGAAGTTAAATCTCCTCAAAAGACATCTTTGTTCAAATTCAGTTTTCTAGAATGCACCCGTGAATATCTATGTGGAAAGTGACTCGGCTGTATCAACATTCTAATGCTTTTCTTTGGAAAAATACAGTATTAAACACAGTAACAACAAAATACTTGGGTACAATGTGAGTATTTTAATTTTACTGAACTTTTACATTAACAGTGGATGATTGGAAACTGTATCTAGAAAATCAGTGATATTAATAGAGTATGTTAATAGTCCAGAGTGACTTTGTCCATTGTATAGTACCGGGATATCCTCTGTTTAACCAGTGTGAAACACATTATAGTCTTTTTCACCTTCTTCAGAAGATATGCCTAGCCAAGTGAAAATGGACATTTTCTTCAGTGTGTTATATGTAAAGCAAACTACAGTGCAAAATTTTGATTAAAATGTTGCTCTGTGGCCTTTCATATAAAACCTAATTTTATTTAATATTACTTTCTACATGTATGGAGAAAATGGCAAGCCAATATTAATAAAATAAGGCTTATAGGAATGTGGAACGAGAACAATAGATCCTTGACAAAATTTATTTACCTATCCAGACTTTAATTTCAAAGTGAGCATCACTCTGCGATACTGATATAATACAGGGGTCTTAAAACTCTGTTAGACATTTTTAACCCACTTTAATTTATTCCATGGAAGTTTAATCCCCTGCTGGATGGAGCTTGGGTGAATTTTCAACAGTCATAATCCACTGAAGTAAAAAATCTTTAATGACAACATAGGCAGCAGGCTTCAAGAGTTTAGTTTAAATTCTTTCTAAAAATGTAAAACGTAGGGCAAGAGTTAATAGGATATTTCATACAGTTATATTTCAATCCTTTCTCAAACCTTTATAAATTCACTTGCATCTCCACCATTAGAAATATTTGGGCTGAATTCCTGCACTTCTAAGGCAAAAAGCAGAAAGCTGTAAAATTGTAATGTGAAGATTTTCACAGTGTATTGTAATTCATTTGGACCTTCAGTTCACAGACTATTATATGGGATAGCATAATGCTTTCTAAATTGAAAGAGAAATGATGTTTTGCAAAACAAACACCTTCCATTCTGCCTTAACTAGGCAAGAAAATGAAAACAAACTACATAGTGCCACACTATCTTCATAATTCTGCTCCTCTACGATTTTTACCACTGACTTTAGTGATGGGTCAGGATTTGGGCCATAAATTGAGCCAAGAGAGTCTGTACATTTCCTATGTATTCCAGAAACGTGGTTTTATACTGTCCCTTGAGTACCTTCTTTGGAGCTGCCTATTTCTGAAAGTACCTGCAGCTCAGACAACACCTCGGGTTTTGGCCTGGAAGCTCCCCTAGTGCCAGCCATGAACATTTACAGCTCCGCTTGGCCTGAGTATCCAGGCACCAAGCTTCTGCCTGAACCCCACAAGAAAAATGCTGCTGCTATACTAGATTTTGTTGTGGCCCGATGGACAAGAATTTAGGTGGCATCAAGTGAAGCTAGGAGGTGACGTATTCAAACAAACGGCGGTACAGGGTTCCTTGGAGGTAGAACTACTGGTCACAGAATGTTTCAGACGCTGTAAGTTTCAGAGACAGGCAAGGTCTTGTAAGTGATATGTGTTGAAGGTTATTAAATTCAGAGCCACAAATCCAGCTCAAGAAGTCCTTGATCTGCAAAGGTTTGAAGATGGGAAAGATTTTCTGGTAGAAGTAGTATATTCTTTCCCTGATTTTGGATTCTTTGACAAAAATGTTTGGTATGTCGTACAGGACTAGGTGGAATTGTGGTTTGCCTCACTAGTGTTCTCAAGCTCTTAATTAAATTGTCAGTTGCTATCACTTCTTTTTTTTTCTCTGGGAGCTTCTTTTCTGAAGGAAAAACAATGAGATTCCTTCTTTAAAAGACAAGAGTGACAGCAGTGCCTGTCTTCCCTCCTGATTTCCAGGAAAAACATGGAACATTTCTTAGGGCTGGCTTCTCATGGCTTCCTGCCATGGATCTGTGGTTTTGGTTCCCGGTTCAAAGTTACCAGCCTTCTTCCAGGCACTTAGAGGAGCCTGGACGTTTAATTCTGAGTCTGATTTACACTCTGGAAGTTTGTGAAAGGAAAAAGAAACCCACAGGTTCTTACAAAGAGCTGTACTGCCACAGCTGAGAAGGCAGCACTAGCAGAGTGAAGCAGAAAAAAGGAGAAAGAGAAAAATACCAGTTAGGGCACTGCTTCCTGAAGAAAGGTCTCCATAATTACAGTCTAAGCCTGTTGATTTCAAGTGCCTACCTGTATCTTTAGATGACTAAACACTTTTCAAAAGCCTGCTTAATAAACATTTTTTTCTAGTCACTAGTGAACAAAACAGGCTCAAGAAAATTTGTTTTTCAGATTCTAAATACCTTTGAAAATTATTTTTATGATTAAGTAAAACCAAAAAAGTAAAACAATAGTGAAAAACCTACACTGTTTCTGAAAGGAAACCCTCATATGGGAAATTTCCTATATCTGAAAGAAAGGAGGAGCAATACTAGCAAGTCTGCACACCTTGTGTATGAGTAACACAGCACAAGCTTGAGTGTCCTTGCAGATGTATAGGGAGCAGTGGACTTGAACATGACTAGAGCATTTTAGAAAGCATTTAGATAAAGCAATCACTGTCTTGCTTCCTGCCTGCAGCCTTTGTGCTCTCTCCATGATGGTCTCTCCAGGGCAAACTTTGCATCATAGCTCAGATTTTTCTTGCTTACCCTTAAGCATCTAGATGAAGAGCACTTATTCAATACTTGAAGGTTCATCAATATCTAATGGAGATAGAGGAGGCAGTTCATTCTGTTTCTCTCTCTCTTGATTATGGAATAAACCTAGATGAATAGTTTAGACCTAAGACCTGCTTTCCAGGTGAGTGAGGTGATCAGTGAGGTGTTTCCTACACTGGTTCATGGATGGGGCTGGCACAGAACATGTCATGACTCTTTCCTAATATATCTTGGCAGGCTGCCACTTTCGTCAGTCTGTTACCATTCACAGGGCTTGTGGCAGTGTCACATCTTAGCCCACAGTCAACATGAATGCAAGGGAGAGAAGACTCTAAAGCAAAATTTGACATGGTAATTCTTAAGTATTCTCATTGGAAACTAACCATTGAAGGTGTTTTGTCACCTTTGCATTTCCTGAAAGTTATTTGAGTCTTGCTAGTTTTCTGATTTATTTATAACGGGCAGCTTATATTGTGTAGAAGAGCACTGTAAAACGAACTTGCAGTAGTTATTTTCTTTTGCAGAACAGCCCACTGCAGTATCCCAATCTTTTATGATCAACAACTGTTAAGGATTATAATGTCTCTAAACAAAGTGGTGTCTCAACTGTTTTTTTAGTGCCCTCATCTTTCTGTAGGCACAAATTTTCTAATTAGTCTTCAGTTCTTAGTTAGATCTCATACAGATATCAACGGATATAGGCACTTTAATTTCAAAGATGTTAAATTTTCCTGAATTTATATCAGCTGTCATTGGCTGAATTTACATCAGCTTCTGGTCTTGCATAACTTCTGTTGTGTGAATGACGAAAAAATCTCAGGTAGCCAGATTTTCTTTCTAACAAAGACCATTTGAAACAAACACAATTGCTCATAGATTAAAACAAGAAAAATACAGATTTTAAAGTTGAGCTGAGCACAGTATTAAACTGATCTTTATGAATACTAAGGTAGATCTACACAAAAAGTTGCAGTAATAGTGTATAGTAAGTTCAAATTCCTAATGTAAAGACAGTAAAAATTTTTACCTTTGCTCTGGTTTCTGTGTAACAAAAAAATCAGGATTTTTTTTATGCTTAAGTGAGTGATCTTAAGTGATTACTTTACAAAAGATTGTTGAAAACTTCAGATGCTTCTTTTCCTATGGTCAGTAATGGAAGGAGGTCACCATATGAATTCTGCAGGGCTCTGTGCAAGGACCTCTTTTGTTCAATGTATTTGTAAATTACCTGGCAAAGGTGAGTGAGAAAGTTTGTTGATGACACAAAATATTTCAGAGTAGAAAAGAGCCAACAGTGAGGAATGGCATAAAGATCTTATCAGAATTAGCAAATAGGCAGTAAATTAGGGAATGAAATTCTCTGGTAATAAATGTAATAATGTAATGCATATGGAAAAAAAAAAGCCCAGCTTAATTTATAAATAAGATTGAGATATTGGGGTTATGACAGTTCCATGCAAGCATCAGTTCAGTGATCACTAGTAATCAAAATTAAATAAAATATTGTGAATTAGCAGAGAAAAAAGAGTGAACAAATAATAGAAGGCCATTTGCCACCATAAAAGACTATTCCATTCTGGGCTCTGGCTCTTAAAGGCGGAACTGAGAGTAGAACTGAGGAAGTTCAGAGGAGGAAACAAGGGAAATTCAAAAGTATAGAATGGCTTCCGTGCAAGGAATTATTCATGTGACCCAGAAGTCTGGTATTCAAGGCAGGAGAAGTGATCAGCATTTGTTTACCACGGTTAATAGATATAGCTGAGGCTTGTACTGGTGGTCTAGAAGTAGGATTCTTTATGTATTTAGAAATCACCAAATGCTCCGCTCACTAATGTTTGTAGAATAAGTAAGTAAATTGTAGAAGCAACGTGTAGCATGGGAAACATGGATAGAGATTGAATTTTCCATCTGGAGAATGAAGGCTTCTCCAAAGAGGGTGTCAGGAGTCAGATTCAAAACAAAGCGTAAGAGGGAACAGTGCTGTGGAACTCATTGCTGAAGGATGTTATGGAGGTTAAAAGTTTACAAAGGGTCAGGTGAGAGTGGACAAATGCACAGAAGAGCAGTCTTACTGAGAGTTACTGACTTGTAAAACATATACAGAACCATATTTAGAAATATTTGTCAGCTGGGAAGAAATTAGGGGACTGTCGTATGCTTGCCATGTTCTTGCTCTTCTCCAGGCATCTCTTATAGCTGCTATTGGAGACAGGACATTTTTCTAAATGGGTCTTTGGTTCGATCCTGGCTAGCCACTTTTGTGCTCTCATTTGACACAGTAGATCAGGATTTACTGCTCCATTTGTGAGATTCATCTTAGTTTGCATTTTTTGATTGACCAATCCATACGCTCATTCTTTTCGTTGTGCAGGAAAAAGGGTGGTAAGTTAAAACCAGGGAGGTCTGTTTATGTGAAATATTACTGTGTGTGGTTTTCCATGTTTGTCCTCTCTTTCCAAAGTATTTCTTTGTAACAGGTGCAGGTGTTTTCTGTGTTTTACTCCTCCCTGTTATATTCATGTCTCCATTAACTTTCATTCTCAGTTTCCTTGTTTATGGTCAAATTTATGTGGAATATTGGCTTTGTCTTGTCTGGAAATTATTCACTGAATAAAATATTTCCGTGACACCAGTAACTTTGTACAGGTGTAGCAAGAAAAACTAAGCATAGTAAACTAGGTCCAGATTTTCCTCCACCTGTTACATAAAAAGGAATAATGGGGGGGAAGCTGGATCCAGCTAAAATTTTCTGAATGGCATCCTGCCTTAATAATAACCCACTTCATAGCTGTGTCCACCATTGTTCTCCTACCCCTGCTGTATCTGAAGTGTCTGATCGAGGAAAGAAAATTCTGAATCCTTGTATACGGAGCATATGCAAACACAGTGCTGCCAAATTCTTATAGTGCTATGCCAGCAAAAATGATCTCGGTTTTGATTAGTTATTTACCTGGAGATTTTCTACCTGGAGTATTAGATTGTTTGTTTACATTTTAGTTTGCCTTCAAGTAGTCACACATTCAGAGGAATAAATACATAATTTCTAAACCAATACTATAATTATAGGTAATGAACTCCGAGCTAGAATAAAAGGAAAAGAGTGAGAAATCAAGAGGCATTCTATACCTCTTTGAATGATTATTTTTTATCTCAAATTGATCAGTCTTAAATTAATTTTAATATACCTGTGGTAGATTATACACAGAGAAGAAGGCCTAAATCACCACTTGAGGTCTTCATGGCCTCCCAAGATCCCTTTCCAACTTTGCTTTCTCTACCCTAAATGTTCAGGTTTGACCTAACAAAGCATTCAGGTCTCAGTGTCTTGAACTCCAAAGTTTCTGAGACAAATAAACTGCCTACCCTTTAGGAAGTCCTAAATGAACTACACAAATCTCCCTCCTCAGTCCTTTTACAACACTGCTATATTGCGCTGTAGTGGTATTTCAGATTAACCCCAGTGGGCAGCTAGGCACAATGCAGCTGCTTGCTCGCTTCCTCTGCTTCCCCTGTGGCACAGAGGAAGAGGAAAGGAAGAATAAAAAGCAAGAAAATGTGGGCATCAATATTTAAAAAATAATAAGTGAAAGATAAGTGGAAGAAGACAGAAGAAAACAAAAAACAACTGTTGCAAAAGCAACACTCACCACCTCCCATGGGTAGAATGATGCCCAGCCAGTTCCTGAGAAGAAGATACCTAGCCCCAATTAAGTACCCCTCTTTTCCTTTTGTTTGCTGAGCAAGATGTTATCTGATATGGAATATCTCTTTGGTCAGTTCAGGTAATCTGCTCAAATTGTGTCCCCTCACAACCTATTGCGGCCAAGAGAAACACAGAAGAGTCCTCAATGCTGTGCAAACACAGCTCACCAAGAGCTAGAGCGCTAGTGTGTTATCAGTGTTTTGGTCAGAAATCTAAACCAAAGCACCATATGAGCTGCTATGAAGAAAATTAACTCTGTCCTAGCCAGGCCCAGTACAAGTGGGTCCAACTTTTCAATGTTTTGTCTAGGAGTGGCACTTGACTGTGGAAAAGAAGGCAACTCTGGTTATAGTGAACCAATTGATAAGGTACAGTATGCAAGTTTCAGAATTATATGCAGATATACTCAAGAAAGAGGACAAAAAAGCTACCATAGAATTTGGGCTGCTCGGTGTTTTAGCTCCCCATGAGCCATTTTAAGTTGGCTCTTTTTTCATGCACCACTAAAATAGGTCTATGTTTTAGTAAGGTAGCTTTCACACTAGTAAATGCAAAATATCATGGATTTGCATGATCTCTCCTGTATTATTGCAGCCCTGTGGTTGGAAAGAAGAGAGATGGAAGAAAATTGTAGATTAGTTCATGTGAAAATAATTGCTGCCTTTGCAGAAACTCTATTACACAGCAATGCTCTGTATTACTGGGTGTGCAACTCTCTGAGGATACATATAGCTACGATTTCTATAACACATAGTATACTAACAGTATGTGAAAAAGCAGTTGGCTGGAAAATGTTAGTGAAGAACAATGAATTCTTGAGCTTTTTTATTAATCCTTGTGGACTGTTTTTTCTAGTGCTTACACAGACACTTGAGCAGGGAGGGCAGGTTCAGGTCTTTAATCACGAATGCAGCCAGTTACCCGCAACGAAAGTCACAGAGGTTTCAGGGCTAACTCCATAACCGGAAGTCTTTCAAGTATGACAAAATCAGTGACAGTAACAATCAATTGTATTTGTTAGATAGGTATGAAAGAGTACAGCATGCATGGAATCTGGATCATCTATTTCCATGAAACATACTGGCTTTCAAAAAACCGCATGTCAGTCAGTAACTATTTCAGAAAATACTTGCTTCCTTTCCCGGGTGTTCACTTTTATACATCTGAAGGAAAAGAGACCTTCTCTTTAAAAGGTTTTTATGCAGTTACATCTTGTTGCATGGAACTTGTAGTGTGATCCTGTGAAATGTAAATCATTGGATGCAGAAAGGAAAACAAAAGAAAAACAAGCTGTGAGCAAGGAAAAATATAGTGGTAAGCAATCTGTATCCTACTACAGATTGCAGGTATACTAGTTCTGCTAGCTAACTGCTTAGATTCATAGCAGTTTGACAGATTCATGCTAGACAGGCACATTTCTTCCTTTTAACTACATTTCTTTTCTTATTTTGCACTCCTTCCCCATATGCTGAGGAAAAATTATATTCTGAGTCTCTTTCTCTCTCCCTTTGACATCTTCATTGCTGCTTCATTAACCGGTGCACCATCCGTGCATTTCATTACAGCTTCTCTCCTGGCTCACTGTGTTGATGCTAAGATGCAGCTACAAACTGACTATCAAAATGCGTCCGTGTTTTTACCCTTCCATTCAAAAGAGGAGGAAGTAATGTCTTTGGCACAATCCTAAATAAAACCCATATTTTATCTATTACCCTTACTGGCCCAACAACCTGAAATGCACTGGAGAGGTATAGTGTGGGATGTGACAGATTTATTTTGTTATTTGTTTACTGTAAAAGTCTAGGGGCATACCTCCTATCTGATCAGTGTATTAAGACAATTTAGACTGATTTTATGTATGTGCCTTCAACTGACCTTGGAAAAATACTGAAGTTAATGAAAGCATGCTTCAATTCCATGATTGTTAGGAAATGAAAAGGCCATGCTGTGATAGATATCCTCCGTGACATATACCTCCAGTTGTACCAGTAGGGAGGGGACATGATTTAAATACTAGCTGGTTTCCAATGAATTTGCTGTGTTGGAAATACACTAAATTCATTTTTAAGTGAACAGAAAGATATAACTGCAAGTGTGATAGAAGCACATAAATCAGTACCAGAGCATAGAGGAATAAAACAGGCATATTCAGAATCTCCTATGTAGCCATGAAAAGGGAAATAAGAAACTTGGTGGCCTCTTCAGAGCACTTCAAATGTTAAAAAATGTGGCAATGTGTCTGGTACAAATTTTTAGGGGGAATGGGACTAAGGGTGTTGTTGGTCCCTTCCCATCCACCCACTGCCCCCTGCCAATTCCAGCCCTCCCTGCCATGCTCCGTCAGAGCTCTCTACCACTGCTGCATGTTACACAGCTGTGAGGCTGCATCCGTTGTCTGTTTTCCATATAATTAAGGCAAAGAGAAAAAAAACAAATAAGACAAATGGTTCAGACACTAAATTATGTGAAAAACAATGCTGAAGTTTATGATTTTGTAGGAACTTGGTGCAAGATTTTTTCTTTTTTAATAATGGGATTTTGCAGGATTTTTTTAATTACTGTTTTAAAGCTGGTGGTCCTGTTCCTCTTGTGAATACATAAATGGCTTTCTGTCTTGCAAAGATCACTTTTTGGTTTGGGGAGGAAGGTGTGGAAAAAGATGTGAAGTGGAGAAGGAGAAATGCATGCCATACTAGATACAGAGAAGGCAAATCAGTAACTAATCCGTAAGAGACTTTAAGAAAATACTGTGACTCCTCTTGCATTAATTGAGGTGCAGCACACAATGTACAGCTGTCGACGCAAAACTTATTAAAATTTTCATTATTCCATTATTTATATCTGTGACTGAAGGTCCCAGTCAAGAATGCAGGCCAATGTGTACTCATAAAAGGAGTAGGGAAGTTATATTACTATTATTAGATTTCTAATGACACAGACTCTGAGCATGGTCAGGCTGGCACCACCAAGGCAACACCCTGACAGTGGACTCCAGGGGCAGCAAAAATGAACGAATGTGGATCTGATGGTGGAAGAAGAGGGAACATTCAAGCAAGTATGCTTCACTCTGAGATGAGAAGGGCCAGTGAAAGCCACATACAGGCTCAAGGGTGACATGGTTATGAACCTTAGTTTTTGCAGTACTTCATCACTTATAGGCATCATAACAGAAATAGCTTTCAGGTTGAAGAAGAATGTGAATGGGTAGAATTAAATCTGAAAGCCAATGTAAAAGACTGGCAAAGGAGAATTAATTAATCACTGCTTGGAAAGAAGAGGAAAATAGATGTTTCAGTTTTGTTTTACTGGGTACAGAGATAAAATTTAGTTTATTAAAAAAATCCCTATTATTTTGAAATCTGATAATTTTGGTCTCAGGTGGAATTATAGGTTTTGTATTACATATCTCAGTATATCCTTTCTTTCTTCTTCCCTTCTTTCTTTTTCAGGTTACCTGTGCAAATTTAACAAATGGAGGAAAAACAGAACTTCCAAAATCAGGAAGCTCCAAATCCACACTAAAGCACATATGGACAGAAAGTAGCAAAGACTTGTCCATCAGCCGACTCCTGTCACAGACTTTTCATGGAAAGGAAAATGATACAGATTTGGACCTGCGATATGATGCCCCAGAAACTTACTCTGAGCAAGATCTCTGGGACTGGCTGAGGAACTCCACAGACCTGCAAGAGCCTCGGCCCAGAGCAAAGAGACGACCCATCGTCAAGACTGGGAAATTTAAGAAAATGTTTGGCTGGGGTGATTTTCATTCCAACATCAAGACTGTGAAGCTGAATCTGTTAATAACAGGGAAAATCGTTGACCATGGCAATGGGACGTTTAGTGTTTACTTCAGGCATAACTCCACTGGCCAAGGGAATGTATCTGTGAGCCTAGTTCCCCCTACAAAAATAGTGGAATTTGACTTGGCACAACAGACGGTGATTGATGCCAAAGATTCCAAGTCCTTTAACTGTCGAATTGAGTACGAAAAGGTTGACAAGGCTACCAAGAACACACTCTGCAATTATGACCCTTCAAAAACCTGTTATCAGGAGCAGACCCAGAGCCATGTGTCATGGCTTTGCTCCAAGCCCTTTAAAGTAATCTGTATTTACATTTCCTTTTATAGTACAGATTATAAACTAGTACAGAAGGTGTGTCCTGATTACAACTACCACAGTGACACACCCTACTTCCCCTCAGGGTGAGGACCAACACGTGTCTGAGACTGAAGCCTGGGGAATAAAACAGGTCGTATGACAGGGCTGTAACCTCAAGGAGGAAGGCCACATCTATTGCCTGGAATGTGTCTACCTGCTGCTGCTGATGTCAAATGGCTGCAAATACATTAGTGGAAAACAATCAAATGTAATTTTTGCCCAGTCAGCTCCATGTATCAATCTAGTTGTAAATCACTATGGATTTGAAATAAAACCATACACATACACAGAGATGCACACTCTTTTGAGCTCACATCTATTGAGATTCCTGTTAAGAGAGCTTTCATTGTCTGATACCTAAGGTTTCAGGATAACCTATCATGAAGCAAAATGGATTAACTAGACAGAGAATGGTTTCTAACACAGACTGTTATGGAAATCTCTTTGAAAGTCCTTTGAGGACATGCCAATCAATAATCCCCACTCAGCATTCCACTGCTGGGAGTAGCTGTACCGGTGAATAATACTGTAGGAGTAAATACTTATTAAAACGGGAAAAATGTGTGTCTAGAGTTCAGTATTCCTTATTACATGAACACAGAAGAGCATCATGACTTTTTTCCAGCATACAGTAGGCACATTCGAGGAAGTGTTAGGTGGCTCTTTTTTCCATGGAGCAAACCTGTTACTAGTAAAGATGGGCAAACATTTGGAATTTACATGTGGCAGACATTATGGTTTCATGTTTCTCTGACTCTTTAAGCTCTGATTCTTTAAACCTTGTTGAGTTTAGGCCAGCTAAGCTACTTAAAAACTCTCCAACTGATCTCTAAGAAGGAAAATGCCTGGTGGAGAACATGTAAGTTATAAGTGGCTGTCTTATCTTTATTACAAAATATTGTAACAAATTCAATATCCTAGTCTTCATTTGTATGAATGGTTTGTATTGTACATAATTTAACCGGTGTTATTTGAGCTGCTTATTAATATTAACTTGTAATTGTCTCTCTGCTTGTTATTGGTTAAAAACAATCAAGGAAATGAGGAATCCATTTTATCAATGTAGCTGTAAACTCCATTAAAAGACAGAACTATGTACAAAGCATTTATTCAGCTAAAGTATTGTTGAAAGCTATACATATACAACATTACAGTCTGTCTGTATTTAGATATTTTATTTCCAGAGGAAAAAAATGAACTGTACATAAAAATAAAAAATCTTAAAGTTGAGTTTCAATATGTACTGTGTAGATAGTAGTTTAAATGGTTCTGACAAGTGGATAACACCCCAAGTCTGACATGGTTTTCAGTCTTGTCTCTTGGCATATGTAGATATATATACATAGATTCATAAATCTGTGTGTGCATGTTTGTGTGTGTATATGTACATGTGTATGAGTGTGTGTGCAAAGATATATAGACATATATGTAGAATATATAACATTTCTCTGACCCTATTCCTAGCAAGTAGATCTCATTACTGAAGGGTCTTTCTAACTTGAGTGGAAGCCCCCACTTGGATAAGAGACCACAGGAGCAGGGCTTTATTTAAAGAGATTTATTGTTTAGAAGTGGGGAAACATGGAGCCACTCTGCATACACAGGACTGCCTTTGCCTTAATTCTAGCCTCCTCTGAGGCACCGATCTCTCTTTATAGAATGAAGAGATCCCTTTTTATGGTATGAGGGAATTTTCTTCCTATAAAGAAAAAGCTCACTGCTTTTATATATATATATATATATATATAATTTTTTTTTTCTGTGTGTATAGTGGCATACTTTACCCCCAACATCCAGATAACCAGCAACTATAAAAAGTTCATGCCTAAGAGAAGGCTGCCCAAGAAGAACTCAGCATTTAATCACATATCTTTCAGAATTATCATTCCTAGCAATGTTGCCTACCCCCTTCCACCCTCAGCCCCAGGTTCTGTGCTGTTGTGTCAAAGCTGTGAATGCAGATATGGGTCAGCTTCCAAATATGCACAGCATCACGAACAGCGTCTCCAAAGTCCCAGTAAACATTCCACTGTTTCAAGATGTGAGAAGTTTGAAAGAACTTCCAGCTGTGGGTCTCTCTTGCTGAAATGTGCACAACCTACATGAGAATGAAACAAATCAAATGGATAACATTATTGACAAATAAATATTTTCCAATTGATGTATGAGTGGGAGAGGAGACTTCCATACTATTATTGCTTTGGCTCCTTTGAACAGGTATGCTTGTGGGAATTTCTTCATTATATGTGACATTTCCCAGGACAACATTGTAACCCTGGACCTTGTGTAGATTTGGAGAAAGAAATGGTCCAAGCCATGCAGCCTGGATTCTGATCTTATTCAGGAATATACTGAGATACATTTTTTTCTTCGTCGGGAGTTGTGATTATACTGGTGGTGTTTCCTTATTTGTGCTCTATGGAAAGTAACTGTTCTGATTATAAACCATAAAGTAATTTGTGCTATGACCTAGAGTAAAACCTTGGCTCTGTTAAAGTAATGGGAATTTTACTATTGAGCTCAATACAAATTTCCCTTTAATAGTATGTAGAATTCCAGTGTTAAACATGATCAGCAATTTTAGCAATCTGTATTATGTTTGAACATTACATGCTTTGTGTTCTTATTTATATTTCTGAAAAATAGATGTGAAATGGTATTAGTGGTACAGCTGCATTATTTTTTCTTTTTCAAAATATCCCATAAATATATGAAGTATTTACATTCTGCTCACATCTATATATTTATCAACTTTTCAAGTAACATTAATACAAGAAGGAATTACTCATCACACAATGGTTTTGATCCTTTTAATTGTGATAGTTGGTACTTTATCTGTCTCTGTCACAATCATTCATGCTATTTTTTAGACCTAAGCCTTTGAAGGACTTGCTATTCTCCGTAAGTATCCTTGAGTTTGAACTTGAAAGAGTTCTTTTGGTGGAGCAGTGATCTAACATTAAAAAAAAAATATATATATATATAATATGTTACTAGGTGCTAGTTAATTGGATTTCATTCAATGTTTTTGTGAAATATGTTGTGTTTGCTTACTTTGTTAAAGAATGTTTTTTTAGTTTTGCTATTCGAAAAAGGAATTTAATGAACATGAACGTTTTAATTCCATTAAACAATGTATATATGAGTCTTGCACATGAGCAATGCCTTGATGGAGTGCTAGGCCAGGCAAATGTTGCCTCACTATACCTTTCTAATTCTAGATACAATAAAGATGTATTTGTCTAAAGGTACATTTTTAGGATTAAAGAAGGTTGAGTTATTTATTTTTAAGAAATTAAGAGACTAGTTTTTTCACTTTTTAAACATTTAAAGCATTTTTGTGTCTTATTTTCACTACATAGGGAAGTCACAAATATGGCTATTTTAATTAAACAAGTTATTCTTGTTGCAAAAATATGTGGGTCATGCATTTGAGCAAAGATCAATCTATTGAGCTTGCCTTGGATGTGTCAGTGATAGAACTTATGTATCGGCTTCTGTGCCTTTGAGAAAAGGAATCCAGGATATAGGAAACAGGTGGTTTTACGTGGCAAAATTCACTGATCAAAGTCCTAAACAGTGATGGAAAGCTGGAAGATTTTCACTTGTTAGTTTTGTCAAAATACTTCAGTGTGGGACAGAAAATATTCCTTCCTTATGAATCCACTCATAGAATTTTATCCCTTTCTCTTCTTTTTCCAAGTTGTCATCATAGTAAGCAAACTTATAAATTCATCTTTACAAAGCCCTTGTCTTTCCCTTACTTAAAAAGGATGATGTCAGAAACTGTTGAAATTTACTGTACTAATTTACAACAAGCTAAGAGATATTCAAACTGCATTTATAGGAGAGCAGAATGGAAGTCTTGTAGTGTTCTGGTACATGTTAGCCTAGAGATTTAAGTAATACTTTTCAAGGGGTTTAGTCAGAGGACAGTTTTACTGTGATGAAATCATCATATGCATTCTGAGTCTTATGCTGTAACTTGGAATCCTGTAAGAATATAATGAAATACACTAAAATGATATGTTAGAGAATTATTGAGGAAAGCAGGGATAACAAAATATCTGCTACTTTTAGAGCAAAACCAACCTAAAACTTAGACATCTTCTCTGAAGGATTATTCTGAACTAGTCTAGGTGGTCAGACTGTATGCAATTGCGTCTAGAAATGGAAGAAAATCTTATCTCTAGTGATCTGTACTTAACTGTGTGTCTAACATTGCCAGAGACCTCAAATGGCTACACCAAGGATCTGTTGTGCTAGGAGCTGCCTAACACTGAAATGTGTATACAATACCTATTCAGAAACAGTTTTGATGCCAAGAACTCTCAATTTTCAAAACAGTGTACTGCAGAGTTCTTGTAAATCATGTGTGTATAAATTTGAGGCATACTGTTTATGAAACTTGGTGATTTTTAAAAAAAACATGCCGTTCTCAAAAAAGTACTGTTTTTCAATACTCAGATATACATCAATGAAACGCAAACATTCCTGACCATTTGCAATACTTCTGATTCCACTGTATCAGTCTGGAATCCATGAGAAGTGAAGCAACTGATTAATTTTTGCACATGTATTAAAAAATCGGAACCTTCATTATCATTTATACTGAAGTCCTTTGATGAGTTACCCCATTACCACTTTAATATATGAGTATGAATACTATTTCCAAGAACATATTGACAGTGGAAGCACAGACTATTGCTAAAATAATTGCCTAATAAAAATATTTTTCTTTTTCTTTTTTTGTTTAATGGGCAATATCTTACTGAAATTATGCTAAAATCCACAGATTAATTAATCTTCTAGATACATTTAAGAAAGTTAGTATCTATGGATAAGTTTAACACATTTTGCAGTTTTTGAAAGGAGAACTCATTAAACTGTCATTTGTAAAGATGCAGTAAATTGCAGGACTGTGGGAATATTGTTTTTCCTTGGGTAATACACACCTGACAATATGATCTAATACATATAGCATGATCCCTTCAAAAGAGTTGATGGATAAAAAATAAAATGGATAAAAATAAAATCTTTTAATTGTTTTCTATATTCCTGGTTAATGAGTTAAAAAATAATATCATTATCGAAACTAACAAGGAGATCGCTTTGTTTTGTACAGCAGTTTATTTTCTTATTGGAATACATCTGTACATTTTTTAGATTTTGTTTGAAGGGCACAGCTGGTGGACTTTTGCTTCAGCTTGGGCTGATGTCCTCTGCATGGTGTGCATTATTTTAAATCCTTTCAGTTTACTTTTGGGATTAAGAAACTATTGTAACTTTTTGTAGGAGTTTAGATCAGGAGCAAACCATTGACTCACTTGAACTTTAACTCTAAAAGAGCTTTAGTCCCTTGTCAAAGATAGGATTTGAGAAGATGGAGTCTAGTCCTAGTTTAAAGTGTACCTCAGCCATGTAGCAAGTAGACATATTGTTATGAGGGAAGGCTTTAGTGGTCTGTGAAATGAACTTCTGCCTGTTGCTAACAGGAAATTAAAGGGACCAAAAAAATTTATAAACTTGAAACAGTTCATACATATCAATGAAGATGTGGAAATTAGCCATTTCACAAAGCAAATCAGATACTTTCTCCAGTATTCTAGGGAGTGCTACTGAGTTCCTGGGCAAAGCCCAGTGTATTTACAGATCAGTTCATCACAGAAAATAAGTAAAACCAGAGTTGGTGGAGGCATAAATAACATGAGACCTTCAATTCCTCATCTAGCTCGCAGTGAATCTAAAATGAGATGCAAAGCCTACTTAGAAACAGGTAACCTGAGTAAAAATGAGGTAATTTATAGAGTGTGAATAAAAAGTCATATTAATTCTTACAGAATCCAACAGCTATAGTTGTGGTCAAATTTATTATGCCATATTTATGAAGCACCCTTGAATTTCCTGGTTGGAAGTATTTTGATTAGTCATACACCAGGGAAGTCCTGAGAATAAAGCTGGAATTTTTTGCAATGAAGTTTCAACAGTTGCAACATACTCCCTCCGGTGGAAAATACTCTGGACTCCATTGTACTGGCTACATTTAGAATCCAGAACTTTTATGGATGGAACAGAAATAACAGAGCTTGACTGGCAGGGACCGTGGTGATCTTGCTTTCGTTACAGTTTTATTTTGTTGGGGGTTTTTGTTTTGTTTTGTTTCGTTTTGTTTTGTTTACCTGGAGATATTGGAAAAGCTTTTACCTAGCAGTCATTCATTTTAACCCTCCAAGTTTGAAATTTGCTTGTAAACTGGATGAAAGAGACTGATACATAGTGTGTGTCTGACATTAAGCACATGTAGGTCATCCCAGGTTTAGAATGTGGGCAGTCAGTAGCAATACAGCATATGTGTCAATGATACTTTACCAAGCAGATTCCCAAATAGCTTTTCCATGCCTTAAAAACAATTAATGAAAAAATTTATATCTGCCAAGCTTCAATACATTAGCCATAACCCTTCAGAAAACAGGAGTAGTAATCTCTATTGGATTTTTGATGCAAACTTTGGATTGCATTTTTCTCAAGAACTCACCAGTGTTTTCCAGTAGTAACTCCATTCATATTATGGCACAATAATATCTTCTCTGCATGCCAGTGACTTACTTAATGGCCACCATATTTTTAAACAAAGCTATTAAAATGAGAAATATTTTATAACTTAATCTCTCCCTTTGCCAATTAAATATTGTTTTCTTAAACTTTTTCCACCTTTGTTCTACAAGTATTGAGCAAATTTTTACCTTTTTCCCCATCAAACCATACTGTTATTGATTTTAGGTACCTGAAAGAAGGTTTTTTCTCCTATTGAGGTAAAAGCATCCCTTTCATTTATATGTGGAAATCTTAGAAATTTTCTCCAGTTATAGCACTTTGCTAATTGCACAAGTAGTACCTCTACAGTTGCCTTTCATTAACCACTCCAGAAGAGCTGTGTTGGTCTTTTCAGAACAGCTCCCATTTCCTTAAACAGTACAAATGAATGTGATATTGTAGATGGAATCCCAATGATAAAGGTTCTCATCACCTTTCTCTAAAGAAATTCCTCTGTGTCCATAGTTCCAATGGTCCCAGGTCTCAAACTGCAAAAAAATTACTTCTAATGGGCTCTCCACTATTACTTCTAATAGAAATGGCAAGACAATTGTACTGCTTCCAGTGCTCTTTCTCCTTCACCATTTGAGTATTGAAGCAGCAGTCTTCAGATGTCTTAGCAGCTGCTTTCCTATGCCACTATTTCCCACAGCTCTACTTCTTTAGGCCCATTTTTAATACACTTCTAATCTCACAGATGTAGGAATCACCTGTGAACTTTATTAGCAATTTACTTAGACATGCTTCTAGGTTGCTGCTGTGATGTAATGTATAAGAAATATTTTCTTGTTATTTTCTGATGGATTTCTTTGTGCTTTCTTCTGTGTTTGATGTGTTTTTTCTTTCTCTACTTTTTGTTCAAAGTCTTTTTGCTTGTTTCAGATCACGTGCGAGTAGTGCTCCACACTAATGTGTTTTACACATAGAAGTGGATGAGATATATAATTACATATTTTACTAAAATTGAGCTAATTAGATTATTGAATTAACTAATTCAGAAATACTAAGTAAAAAGTACTAGTAGTACTGTTACAGGTACTATAACTACCGCTAGGTAGTGGTATTTATAATTAATCCTCAGGTAAAGATTTAAGTACACCGTAAGAAATAAGTAGGTGCTTTATTCATAGTGTAGAAACAGATATAGAGAAAGTTGTTGCTTGCAAGTGCCTAAAGGCAAAGTGATTTGCTTGGAGGTAGAACAAATCAATAATAGAATTTCACACCATTGCTAGTAAATACACACTATTTCCATTTAGTTTCCTGATATTTTTTGTATGTTTCTAGGTAGCAGACTAATATACAGTTGCAACTGCCAGCCTGTAGGCTTATTCTGTTCCTTCCACTTCTTCTTGTTCTCCCCTGGATAATATTAACATTATTTTTAAAAAGGCTTTACATTGTGTTCCCTTCGCTAATTTGATATGGCTTAGAACATCTGATGGCTAGTTGCCAAGAGAGGGCAATTAACTTTCTGTTAGCAAAATTTCACCTTTCACATTTTGAATTTGCAAATTTCCAGAACTTTTAGTTTATTCGGTTGGCATACTTTAAACCTACTCTTCATCCTTTTCCTAGGAGGTACTGATTTTTCATCTTCAGTTTTAGATCTTTTCCATCTGATGTCTTTGTGGAAGAGAAATGCAGCCAACCCAAAGACTCCTTTTTTCTACATTGACTGAGTCCTGATATAAGATGTGTTGAACCCATTATGACATGCAAGCTGTAAATTCAGTGCAGAACCTCTTCAATTATGTAAATTATATATGGATAACCAGGATGCACACAGAATGCCAATTAAATAATCAAATGCAAATGAATGATAAAAAACCACATATAAATAGAAGCATAACTTTACATCTAATTGTAAACATCATGTTTATTTATTACTCTTTTTAATGATAAGGGCGATATAATCTCTTTACATATATAGAAGATGAGGAAGGTAAGTTACATGAGACACTGAAAACTGGGTGGTAAATGATAAGACATAAAATTAGAGTCCCAGTAACTTGCTCTCAGTCTTCAATCAATAGATATTGCTGCCCTACAGCTAATTGCAAAGAATGTATTTGAGCCAAGTACAAGCCAGTAGGTCTACATTTTAGCATAACTGTTACAGATTTAAGGAGATAAATGGTGTCGCAATGTTGTCTAATTCTGAGCTCTTGCCCAGAAAAAGGTTCAAGAATGCTCAGACCACACTTAAAGATGTTTGTCTAAACTAGGAATTGTTTTTAGGACTCTCTAGCATGCTTGATCCCTCGGTCAAAGGAATCTGGCCGAAACCCCAGTCTGTACTTTTCAAGTCATATATTCTTGTGCCCTTTCCCCAAAGGAAGCTACTCTTGAAGTCTTCCCTTTCCCTTTCCCTTTCCCTTTCCCTTTCCCTTTCCCTTTCCCTTTCCCTTTCCCTTTCCCTTTCCCTTTCCCTTTCCCTTTCCCTTCTTTTCCCTTTCATTTCCCTTTCCCTCTCCTCTTTCTCACTCTTACTCTCACTCTTGCTCCTAGAACTGGCACATCTTGATGTTAGAAATGAAAGTAATCAACCCACTTCTCCTTGCTCTCATTGTTGACCTGCTTTTGTACCCCTCAGGACAGTATACCTCAACACTTCCAAACTGCTAGTATTGAAAATCACCTTGCAAATGAAGCAATTATTTCCTTCCAAATTCCCTTAGCTTGAAAAAATAAACAGCAGTATATTTACAGTGTTATTTTACATCTTTGAAGGCTGTTACCAGACTCAGCTATCAGCCACAGTTTTTCTAGACTAAGCTGTCTCAGTTGTTACAGCATGTTTGACAGCATTACTACGACTGCTCTAAAAATTGCTTATTCTCTCACATGTGTAATCCCAAAGAAAACAGACTATTCTGGCTGATGTCTTACCAACAGTGAGTAAAGCAGAATATGACTAATTCTCTTCTGTTTCCTTCTATATACTAGTAAGTGTTGTCTGTAATACCAACATCATAGCTATTTTTCATTGTTTATCACCAGCTGTGCTGGTTATGCGGACTACAACTTGCTTATGCAGTAACACTGTCTAACCTGTAATTCCACATTTTCTATTTATGCATTTAATTTTTTAAACTGGTAAATTGCAATGATAGGGTAAAAATCTCTATGCCAGCTTCCTCTGTAGCTACTTGAAGCCTGCACTAATGCCAGCTCTGTGCAACATGTGGAGTAAATGACATCACATAGAGCTATATTTTCTGCTTAGCAAGAGTGTTAGCATGAAAACTTAGTATGCAGCAGCAAGTGTACTGTAAATTCATGCTTTAGTTTGCTGTACTAACCTGCTTGTGTAGACAAACCCCAAGTGTAGTACTCTGCACTTGGCTCTTGAATTTCCTCTCACTGATTTCAGACCGTTCCTTCTATTTATCAAGATGATTTTGGTATTCAATAATGTATCCCTTTCCTCCTCTTTTCCCTTTTAAAGTTGCAACATCAGCTTTTTATAGTCTTTAATTATATTGTCAATCATTGCAAGATGGCACAGGTAGGGTCTTAACATTGCCAGAATAACCAAGATGGCATTTTTACAGTTACAGTTTTCAGACTACAACTACACAAGTTTAAAGAAATGATTATTTGGGAACTAAACAGAAGACTCACCAGATTATTCACCAAAAGTGATAACTTTCATGTGTTGAGAGAATGAGAGACTTTTATCATTATCTGCTTTTGGGAGGAAGAAAGGTCATGAATTTTAAACCTTTAGTACATTTTTGTGTGTAAAGTCGAGGCAGAAAAGTGTTTTTCTGGGAACTAGAGACAATAAAGGCCTAGTTCTCATATTAATGAGTGATATAATTCTCTAGAGGAGAATTTTAATGGGTACCACATGCCTAAGAGAAGCTATGCAAGGTTGCATTACATGTTAATACTACCTTCTCATTAAAACAAGGATTTTAGCCTTTATGGATTTTATTTAATTTTGATCATCATTACATTTTGGTCATTTAGTTTTGAACTGAATTTGATCTTTGTTTTATAAAGTTTTAACTACAAGTGTTTGGAAGACAATACTCACTTATGGCCACTTTTTACACTTTCACTATTAGCTGCCGGTTCTCTGTTTACCTCTGGTTCTAATGTGGCTATCATAACATGTGGAGTAGCTTCATGTGAAAACAAAGCTCTATTTGGTTACCTGCAGGCAGAGACAGACTTTGCCAGTTCTGTTCTGAACCGATATGAGGACAATGGATATCCATGGATATGTATCAACATATCTGAATGGATATGTTAATACATATAGCTGTATTAACACACTCTCATGTGCTAATAAACCTCTGTGGCTGGTTTAAATGTGAGAACATCACTGAGGTGATACAGTTGCACACATTTTGGGCTGGAGTTCACAGGATAAGTGAAGTAATTTCAAGCCTGGCTGTAAAAAAAATAAATACACGAACAAATTTGTGGAGTTATGGTTTTGAACCCCAGCTAGCAGCAAAACACTAGCAGCAGCCACTCACTCACCCTCCCCCATTTCAGGGATGGGGGAAAGAATTAAAGAGATTATGGGAAAAGAGACTTGTGGGTGGAGATAAGAACAATTTAATAACTAAACTACAATAAAATAAAAATAATTATAATTATAATAATATATACAAATATACAAAATATTTAGTGATACACACTGAAACTGCTCACCACCTGATGACCAAAGCTCAGCCTGTTCCCAGCTAATAATCCTGGAGCAGGGAGAGTCCTGAAACTGCAATTCTGGAAAAGAGATAAGAGCCTGAGCATCTGAGAGACCAAGAGCTGACTGAATGAGACAAACCCAAGAGATGTGTGACCCTGAGAGACAGATGACACGAAGAGAGAGGGCCACCTAGAGAGAGAGCACTTCCAGACAGAACCTCATCCATATACTGGGCATCATGTGCATGATATGAAATATAACATTGACCAATTTGGGTCTCAATCATAAACCTAAGGTCAAATCCTAGGCTAGTAATTGATACTGTGCTCCCTCCTGGCTTCTCCTGCACCTGCAGACACTGTCAAGGCAGAGAAGCTGAAAAGTCTTTGACTGTCCTGACAGCAACTATAAACATCAGTATGTTATCAGACACTTTCTCATCACAAATTCAAAACATAGCCTCTTATTAGCTACTGTGAAGAAAGGTAACTCTGTCCCAGCCAAAACCAGGACACTTGAACAGGAGGAAGCAGCATGAGTGGGAAGAGACTGTATGGATTCAAGAGCTGATCCAATGCCACATGGAAGAGTTGCTCAGCATGTTCCTTGGAAAGGTGAGGTTCTACACTATTCTCTACTTAGGCTGATGGTTAACAGGACTAATAACAACAGAAATATAAATAATTGAAGAGCAGAAAGACCCACCTCTGACAGAATTTCGAGGGGAAGGGTGAGTGAGAAGTTGTGTTTTCCTGCTAGCCAGGGTCAAACCATAACATCAAGTAAGGAAGATAGGTCTGCTTTCTTTTCCTACCCATTGCCATTTCTCCCTGTATGAAGATCCTCACACTTTCCTCTGTCCCCTTCACCACTACTCTAGACAATTTTGTAAGGACATTTATTGCATGTATTCCACTTGAAGAAAAGCCATTCTGCTGAGAGATGACATTTCTTCATCTGCCATTACAGATCATTGTTCTGAAGTTTCTGAAAAGAGCTATTGAAGAGCATCACTGTCGCCAGTCTTTTCTTTTTAAGTCTGAACTATCAAATGCCCTTAGTGTATTTAAAAAATCGTGTATGGACAATCTGACTCATGAAGAGCAATTTAGAAGGTTTGTGGACTGAGAACAAATTGCTGGTTATAAGACTGTAAACTCTGTCTGTCTGGCAATCATTTGAATGAACCTAACTGAATATCATCTGCAAATGGGTATGGTGTGTTAAATTTAAGGGATGATATTTTCTTTTGTGTGTATTTTCAACTATAGAATGAGATACCATGCTCTAGTATGTCACTGTTCAGGCAAAACACATTGCATAGTTTTCACAGAGGTCATAGCTACAAGGTCAAATTTACATTCTGAAGGTTAGTCTTCTAAGTATTCACATTAGGTCAGTTTTTGGTCTATATTTCTTGTCATTCTTTGTTTAAATAAAAACACTGACATGATTGAAATGACTCAGTTTGGAGCAGTCTCAAATGCATATCTGATTTTTCATGTGATACCTAACTTTCAAGTGCACTAAAATCTGTGACAAGATTCACATTAGAGTCACAGGGTTTTATGTTAGGATTTAAAGATTTTAGTGTTGCAGTAAGGGACCCTGCAGAACAGGACTGCACTTATTCTAGATTCAGCCTGATTCTCTCTACCGCAATATATGGCAGTCTTCTGAAATCCATTTCTGAGATGCTTAACCATCTCTTTGCACCTAACTAACATGGGGCTTCTCACCACCCCTGAATTTTTGCCCCAAGGTTAGATATTTGCTCTGCTGAGCATAACAGTACTTCAGGAATTGTCTAATCAGAGGCTGCCACTTATACATTATCCTTTTCAGAGCTGGTCACACTGGTTCATACCAATAAATCCATTTGAGAAGCAAGGACTGTTAGCAGGGACACAGTCACATACAGACCTGTCTAAACGGCTCTAGTGTTTCAGCTATCTTTGACGACTCTGGCTTGGAGCTGGTGCACAACAGTCACTGCCTCCCTGTGGAGACTGACCATGAATCCTAAAAAGTTGACCCTAAAGATTTATGCAATTGAAGAACAGAAATTGCCACATTATCTTCCAGAGCACCTTCTATCAACTTCCAGCAATGTGTCATCACCCAGGTGAAATATTAAATGCTCTCATTGCCTTAAGTTTCACGGAATTGCATTTAGCCTATACGTAGTAAAAAATGCTCTACTACGTGAAAGTACTTACCAGACCCCCTCTCTATATTTTATTGACAGATGGAAGCTGCATGAATTGGTAAGCAACTTCTGTACCTATGAACCACTGGATATTGTTGTTCACTGACTACTTGAGTTATACTTGGGTAATTTGGCACATATAATCTAGAAAATACAGTAAACTGCTCACTCATGGTTTTGCTAGGGTTTGGTGTTGTTTTTTTTTTTTCTTTTTTTTCCAGAGCAGTGTAATTTTCTTCCTGAATTCATTCTACTTAACTAGACTTGCTGTCTATTATCCATTGCAGTCCTTGTGATTATCTGAAATTTTAGTACATTTTGTGGCAGAAATCATTACAAAGCCTGAAAACATTTCCATCATTTATGTATACCCAGACAACTTCAAGTGATTTTCTTCTAATGTAAGTTTTGTCTTTCATAGCCCTAAAGAATGTTTGATATGCCTTTGACAACATACTAATTTTAATGTACAGTAGAAGAGCTGCTGTGAATGAGCACACCATCAGTTTTGTAAAAACATTCAGCAGAGCCCACATTTGGATCTGTATTTCTAATACAAAGAGTCTAAATACTTCATTCCATTGAAAATCTTCTTTAGAAAACACATTTCAGTTCATTTCACACTATGTTAATTGTGTAACACACTGTAACCATTACCTTTTACCAGCCACAGTTGCTCATCTAATGGGAAATGATGACTTTAACAAAGAATTATTAGATCTGTTTGATCTGAGAATGCACATGTGATGGGGGCTGCTGGCTGGAACATGCACCATTTTTTTCCCCTATGAATACATAATTGAATTACAATTATCATTTTAGGAAGAAAAAAAGTGTCAGTAAGCTTTATATTTTGTAGCTAGCCCTGCTGAGTGGCAAATTTTATTTAACTTTACTAAATAAATATGGGGCATTTAACGTTACCACAAGGCTTGTTTAAAATATGTCAGATTTTCTAAGTGGAAAGCAGATAGGCAAAGCTGGTTTTATTGCAAGTTAGAAAAACTTTGGATTATTTTTTTATTAAAAACTACTACTACTTAAAAATTCTATACTGGGAATCAGCATCTCAGACTTTTACTACAAACAGGAGGTACACATGCAAGTATCAGTTCGATTAATGAGAAAACTGTTTTTTCAACAATGTTGCTTTAAATAAGATGTTTCTGGTTTTTGTTGCTTGGGGAAGTGAGAGTCTTGCTGTGAGACAGATGTGTCATGGGAACAGAAGCCCTGAATGTGCCACATTTAACTGTGCCATTGCCATCTAGTCTTTACTGGTGGAATAGTAATTTTTTTTTTCTAGAAATCGAGAAGCAGAAGTGAAATGCCACTCTAAAATGACTGAGGAAACTGAAGTCCAGTTTTCACAAGTCACTGAGAGACATAGGAGTTTTGGGAGTTCAGTGCATAGCTGTGAACAGAAAAGATGTCTCCCTTTCCTAATTGAAGTTTCTCCCATTCAGCAGCTATGCCAGTTTCAGCAGTGTTCTTAGTCCAAGCATCCCATTCTGAGAGGGTAAATACACTTATTGGAGCAGACCTGAGCTGACGTGACTACTCTACCTTATGACCTGAGACAGTACCTCTGTGAAACATCCCATCACAAACTATAGCTGTATCCCTAAGTCTCCTTGACACTCATTTGTTAGGACTTTCAAAATAATTCAGAATCCCAAAACAACAGATTGGTGCTTAGATTCATTGCACTGCTGCTGTTTTCACAGCTATAACTACAGTCTAACCTCCCAGGTGTCCAATTCAGTTATGTGTATAGTTTCTTGCAACCAGCGTCTTTAAAGCAACCAAAGCACTGCTGCAACTTTCCCTGCTGATTAGCTGCTCAGAGCACTAGCTCCAGCTTTGAGGCCTTGAAGATGGACTATTACAGAAACTGGGAACATCTAGTTTGTGAATGATATATAATTCACATAAAGTGTCTATCCTGTGAACTCTCTCGGAGAAGGGCCAGATTAACAGCTGGAACACCTGCATAAACAACAGCCAAGTGGCACCATCTGTGTCTGAAAGAGGTACCGTAAATGGGAAGAGAGACTGAAAAGCCCAATTTCATGTGAGACTCACAATGGGACAAGTTATCTGTCTTAGTGCTATCAAATCCAGTTCCTTAATCCTTCCACTCCCTGCTCCCACTCTTCCTACAGCCTTTGTGTAATGGATCCTGGATGCCTATATAGCATCTGAATCAAATCTGAGCATTTCAGAAGGCACCATACTGCCTCGTACCACCAGGAGCATGTTTTATCAGCTAAAAGACTCTTAAATCCTTCAAAAACGGAGACCCAAAGACTTATACAAAATATTGTGCTGCCTCAGTTGAACATGCCCTTAGGTGGCCCTGTGGATGTCTTTTGGGATAAGTGTGAGGCTCCTGTGGCCTGCAGTGTGTACTTGGCTTTCAGGTCAGTGCAGCTCACTGAAGTAATGCTCAGCAGATGCAGATCTTGTCATGAAGTCAAGAGGCCAAGTTACATCTGTGAGGTGGGATCTAGCTGAACTCAGGTGTTGCAGGTACTGCTGAATTGTGAGCCCAGTTCCTTGTTATTCCCGTTTTATAATTCCTTCCATTCTGCTGGTTTAATACGTCCATGTTTGCCAAAACTGGTCTTGAAAGTCCTTATATACTTTAGATACTTTGCAAAATACCAGGTCCAGAAAGCTTTTTAATACCTCCAAGGATGGGGAGTACACAGCCTCTCTGGACAACCTGTGCTCCAGCACACTCACAGTAAAGGTGTTTACTAATGTTTGAACAGAACATAAATATGTATCTGTTTGTGCTCATTGCCTCTTGTCCTGTCACTGAGCACCACTGAAAACAGCCTGGCTCTGTCTTCTCTACAGTCTCCATTCAGATTTTGATACACTTTGATGAGACTCCCCCAGAGCCCTCTCTTCTCTGGACTCAGTAATTCCAGCTCTCCTTGCAGGACAAATGCTCCAGTCCCTTAACCATCTCTCTGTCCATTTGTTGGACTCTGTCTGGTATGTCCTTGTCTCTCTTGTACTGGGGAACTCAGAACTGGACCCATCACTCCAAGTGTGGCCTCACCAGTGCTGAGTAGACGGGAAGGATAACCTCCCTTGGCCTGCTGTCAATACTCATCCTAATGCAGCCCAGGATACCCTTGCCCTTCTGTGCTGAAACGTCAGTCACATTCTTACAAAGATATAACCAAAGGTAGACAAAATGCTATGTTTTTTTCACTCCTTGCCCAATCTTCCAAACCCAAATAATTAAATATAGTTGTAAATAATTTTATTTTTAAATGTCAAACTACCTGCACTAGGTCTTGCATTCAGTAAAAATTAATCAGAAATCAAAAGTGGTGTTAAACCTCAGACAGTAGTACACTCTGGTGTGCCTTTACATTTCAGGGTAGTTCTATTTACTTCAGTGGGACCAGCCTTGTATGGATAGGGCCTCCATAGTACAAGAAATTACTCCATTCTCTATCAGCTGTCTTGATTTAGACCTATGTGCAAATGATGACTAGCAATGAATTTTGAAAGTTGCTAAATGACTGTCCGAATCCTATTTAAATCCCAATATGTTAGTGTTTGCAGCAGAATTGCACTCATTTCAGCAGACCTAAAACGCCTACATCTGTTCAATAGCAAACACTTTGGATTTTCAGTGCCTCAGGACATGTATGCAAAATGAAAGCTTGGTAGAAATGTACTGTATGTATCTCAACAGTTTATTTACAAAAAAGTTAGATATCTAAAATTATACATTCTGATATGAGGTTTGGTTTTCCACAAGGCAAGGATCTCACACCCACCTTGTGACCTGTGTTGGAAGTCACTGATATTGACAATCTGTGAAGTGCTGTAAAAAAATAAAGTACTTGACCTTTCCATACTCAGTGAAGACAGAATTTAGTAGAGTAAAGCTACCTCATTGTTCTCCTCTTTCAAGGCTACTATGCTATCTTTTGAATACAACAATATGAAGTCACTCTGAATCCAGTAAAAGATTGTATTTTCTTCTGAAATTGGCATTGTTTTGATTCCTCTCTCACTCTCTGTATTGGCTTTGAGATTCACTGCCTCTTAAAATATGCAATCAGGAATGTCGTTGCATTTCTGGACAGCTTAATGGAAATCTTTTTTGTAGCTTTGCATTTTCTTCATTACACTTACTTATTTAGCTTATGTGATGGAACACCAATAAACTGAACTTTGCTCATATTCCATATCACATTGGTTTGAACTACAGTGCCCAAACCTCCCAGTAAGCAAAAGCAAAACTAGAGAGATTACATCTTTGATAAGATTACAATCCCCTCTTGTAAGTAATATTAAAATTGACTCTCTGAATGTAATCAAGAATTTGTCTGGTTATCTTTAATTATCTCCTCAGAAAGATAGTACAAACTGCAAAAGAAATTAAATTTCAGTGCATTATAAATCAAAGCAATAATATAAAATCAGAGAGCAAAACAAAATCACAATTTGTGTCTATGTTAAAAGTTATAACTTGCCTCTGACAGGAGAGGTCAACTTCTGTTATGGAAACAGTAGTTAAAGTGAGACATCTAGGACAAGACAAAATTATATAATCAAATTTAAAGACGTTGAAAAATGTTTTCTCTCTTTGTGGGTGTAGTTAGACTTAACAAACCTATGAAGAAAATCTGGAAAAAATTAAACATTTCCATAAATATTTTCTTAGGTATTACCAATCACAGTGGATTCAAGATATTTAAATTTCTTTCCACTTCAATTGGAGGTAATTCCAGCACTCTAATTTTACCCTTGTGCAGCATTTTCTACAAGGCAATAGAGTGGAATCCCAGGCTCCAGCTATTTAAAATGCTAAAATCTGTTGCACCAGTGGCTTATAGGTAGGTGTTTGGAAAGTCCTTCAAGGTCCCTTCTTTTACGAGGTATGTGCACAGTCCTGTAATCTTTGCAGTCATCACCTTTCTGGATGCGGTCCAAGCTACACAGTCTGTTGTTGATTCCAGTGTGTGCTGGTGACTTTGCACAGATTTCACAGAATCACAGAATCACAGAATGTTAGGGATTGGAAGGGACCTTGAAAGGTCATCTAGTCCAATCCCCCTGCCGGAGCAGGAACACCTAGATCAGATCGCACAGGAACGCATCCAGGCAGACATTGAATGTCTCCAGAGAAGGAAACTCCACAACCTCTCTGGGCAGCCTGTTCCAGTGCTCTGTCACCCTCACTGTAAAGAAGCTTTTTCTCATATTCAAGTGGAACCTCCTATGTTCCAGCTTGAGCCCATTGCCCCTTGTCCTATCACTGGATGTCACAGAGAAGAGCCTGGCTCCATCCTCCTGACACTCACCCTTCACATATTTAT
>WKFP01013906.1:686092-753991 GCA_011057875.1 Pterocles orientalis
GGTGAAGCCATGTTGACTGCCTCTAATGACCTTCTTCTCCCTGATATGCCTAGAGAGAGCATCGAGAATAAGTTGTTCCATCACCTTTCCAGGGATGAAGGTGAGGCTGACCGGTCTATAGTTACCTGGGTCCTCCTTCTTGCCCTTTTTGAAGACTGGAGTGACATTTGCTTTTCTCCAGTTCTCAGGCACCTCCCCTGTTTCCCACGACTTGCCAAAGATGATGGAGAGTGGTCTAGCAATGACTTCCGCCATCTCCCTCAGCACCCACGGGTGCATCCCACCAGGACCCATGGATTTATGGGTGTCCAGATTACTTAACCGCTCCTTAACCCAGTCTTCATCTACCAGAGCAAACTCCTCCTTTGTTCTGACTTCCTCTGGGGCTTCAGGGGTACGGGACTCTTCAGGAAAGCCTCCGGCAGTATAGACAGAGACAAAGAAGGCATTCAGTAACTCTGCCTTCTCTGTGTCTTCTGTCACCAGAGCACCCACCTCATTCATCAGTGGGCCTACATTGCCTCTGCTGTTAGCCTTATCTGCAATGTATTTGAAGAAGTCCTTTCTATTATCCTTGACCCCTCTGGCAAGGTTTAATTCTAAGGAGGCCTTGGCTTTCCTAGTTACCTCCCTACACTCTCTGACAACATTCTTATATTCCTCCCAAGTGGCCAGCCCCTCCTTCCATGATCTGTAGACCCTCCTTTTACACTTGAGTTTGCCCAGCAGATCCTTGTTTAACCATGCAGGCCTCCTGGCACCCTTCCTTGACTTCCTACCCATTGGGATGCACCGATCTTGAGCTTGGAAGAAGCTCTCTTTGAACGCTAACCAAGTCTCTTGGGCCCCTTTACCTTCAAGTACCCTGTCCCACAGGATTTCCCCTAGCAATTGCTTGAACAGGCCGAAGTCCAGCGTTGCTATTCTGCTCAGGATTCTATTATGGCCACATGAGATCCTGAACTCCACCACCTCATAGTCACTGCAACCAAGGCTGCCCTCAACCTTCACCTCTCCAACCAGACCCTCCTTATTCGTGAGAATAAGGTCTAGCAGTGCTCCTCTCCTAGTTGGCTCGTCCACCATTTGCATCAGGAAGTTATCATCAATGCACTGGAGAAACCTCCTGGACTGCAGATGGCTGGCTGAGTAGGCCTTCCAGCAAATATCAGGGTAGTTAAAATTCCCCACAACAACCAGGGCCTGTGACTGCGAGGCTGCTACCAGCTGCCTGTAGTCCTCGTCCTGATCTGGTGGCCTGTAATAGACACCCACGACAGTATCACCCATGCCAGCCTGTCCCGTAATTCTCACCCACAAACTCTCAACTCGCTCGTCACCCACCCCTGGACAGTACTCAATACATTGAAGTTGTTCTTTTACATAAAGAGCAACTCTCCCCCCTAGCCTTGCTGGCCTGTCTTTCCTGAGAAGGGTGTAGCCACTACATTCCAGTCATGTGAGCTGTCCCACCATGTCTCTGTAATTGCCACCAGGTCATAATCTCCTGACCGAACATGGATTTCTAACTCCTCCTGCTTATTCCCCATGCTGCACGCGTTTGTGTACAGGCATTTCAGGGAGCGAGCTGGGCGCGCTGGTTTCACCCTAGGAGGGTGGGAGGACCCCCAGTCCTTATCAACACTAGAGTGATGCCCCACTGTTGCAAGCCCCGTTACAGCCCCGTCCCCCTTCCAATCTAGTTTAAAGCTCTCTCAATGAGCCCTGCTAGATCCTGCGCTAGGTTTCGTTTCCCCCTATGAGACAGATGAATTCCATCCCTCGACAACAGGCCAGGGGCTGAGTAAACCGCCCCATGGTCAAAGAACCCAAAGTTCCTCTCTCGACACCAGCCCCTCAGCCAATTATTCATGACTTGTGTTTTCCTGGCCCACCCCATGTCCCTCACCTCCCCAGAAGGTATAGAAAAGAACACCACTTGCGCACCCGCTCCTTGAACTATTCACCCTAAACCCCTGAAATCTCTTTTCATAGTTCTCAGGCTCCTCTGTGCAATTTCATCACTGCCCACCTGAACTATGAGTAGTGGGTAGTAATCAGTGGGGTGAACCAGCTCCGGGAGTTTTCTAGTTATATCCCTGACCTGGGCCCTAGGGAGCCAGCACACTTCTCTGCGGCTCGGGTCCGGTCTGCAAACGGGCCCCTCCGTTCCTCTGAGAATGGAGTCGCCTACCACAAGCACCCTTCTTTCTTTCCTGGCAGAGGCAGTCTGAATGTGCAGAGTCGACTGCCTCGCCCTTGGAAACCTCTCAGGGGAACCTTCCCGCGCCTCCCCACCTACCTCCCCTTCAATGTCCAAGGCTGCAAACCTATTGCTCAGGGGAACGCGGGGATATGTGACAGGCAGAGGGGGGGTTTGCCCACAATGCCGAGCAGGGACCCTTTCCCAACCCTCCCCACCCCTCAGTTCCTCCTCCTCTGCCCGACAGGGCAGGGGGTCCACCCCCAATTGTGGGGTATCTCCCTGGCGCTTTTCCCTCCGGCACACGAAGGAGTTACTCCACCAGTCGATCTCCCGCTCGCAGTCCCTGATGGCCCTCAGTCTCTCCACCTCATCTTTCAGCTCAGCCACCATGGTGAGCAGATCTTCCACCATCTTGCACCTCACACAAGTGGAATGTCCGCCGCCCTCTCCTGGCAGCAGCAGTCTCTGGCACTCCCTGCAGCCAGAGACCTGCGTAGTCACAGTTCGGAACAGGCCCTCCGTTTGGGTCACCACAGTCTTTCTGGGGCAAGCTCTCTGCCTGGTGGAGACCATGACAGAAACAGCGGTCACAGACTACAAACAGATACGTTGGACTCACGAGCGAGGAGGGCAGAACTCCTGTGCCCTGCCACACAACCTCCCACACCGACCGCAGCAGCACCTGGTCTCTAGTTCTTCCCTCTTCCTCAGAGGAACCCTGTCTGCTTGCTGGGCTCCTAGGGTCGCCTTGTGAGGCTTCTGCACCTAGCAAAACTTCAGTGTCCTGCTACACGAGCCACAGGTGGTGCCCCTGACTTGCGCATGCGCTGTGGGCAGATTTGGTCAACTCTTGGTGTTCTCAGTCCACCATTTATTCTAGATTCAACAGGACCTCTGGTCACTGGAGTGTACCAGTTCTTGGGAGACTGTCACATGCTATCTTTCAGCATGGCTTTTTAATCTCTTCAGCCTGTTGTTTTCTAGCTAGTATTTCATCGTCTGTACCCATAGATACCTATAGCAATTTTTCACACACACTCACACAAAAGATGTGATATGCCTTTTTCTTCACTAAAACTTGGCTACTTGGATAAGTGCATGCGAGGAAGACAGTAAAAAGGTTTTTCTCTACAGCCTGCCAAGAAGTGATAACCAGGTTTATGAAATAACTTTCAACAGCACTGACACTTTCTGCAGACGTTGTTTGTGTTAAATCTCTTCAGTGAAGTTACTAACAGATTGGAATTTATAAGTAGTTCTAAGTGTATGCTTATGTTGATATTTCTATGACTGCATCTTGGTAAGTTGCTATTTTGTAGGTTACGAAATGGTTGCTTCAACTATTTTATGTCTTTGTCATATGCTGTGTGTTGGTGTATGTGCAGGTATATAAGAGCATAAGGAAAAATGTGTAAATACATCATGAAGTTATCTTTTTTTAGTAGTACATTTGCAATGATTAAACATCCTGTCTTACTGTAAATCAGTCAAAATGTGTAAATATTGGCATGGTATTTTTATTCATGGTCTGTGCTACTTGAGCACTTAAACTCCCTCAGACCTGGTCCCCTACTGTTTTAGGTGTCATGCAAACCATTAAATCATCAGAATAAGAACTTTCTTCTTTTGCCCATATACTGTCAGTGATCTCATGGATAAAAAGAGGAATATGTGTTCAATGTATCTACACACAATTACAAGTTCACACAAATAGCTCAATATCATATTCCACATTTCTGTTAGGTACAGGATTAAAAGGTCATTGGAAAATTCAGAATAGATGGAGCTGCCTTCTTATGGTTAACTATGAGCTCAGCCCAGGATACTCAGGGCTTTATCCCGTTGGTTCTTGAAAATCTCCAAGGACAGAGACTGTCCAGGCTCTCTGGGCAAAATGTTCCATTACTCAGCTGCCCTCACAGTGATTATTATTTTTTCTTACATCTAGGTTGAATCTCTGTTATTTCAGCTTATGCCTATGTCAACCTTTTACCATGCACCCCTATGAAGCCCCCTTCCTGCTGCCCTGCTTATAGATCCTGGCATTCAGGTTCCTCCTGAAGCCATTTCTTCTCCTGGATGAACAAGCCCAGTTCCTCTGTGACAGTAAGCTGAATTTTCATGAATAGTCATGACATTCTTGTAGAGAAACATGTAGAAAATATATTTTTTACATTATTTGACCAATACAGAAATTTTTGTTGGGCCTGTGTATGCCTGGTTGCTATGATGTTCATACTCACATTGCATGCAATGTGCTTAAAGGTCAAATGCTGCTAATAAAATATTTGTCTTATTTTTTTTTCAGTAAAAAAGAGTTGAGGGAGAAGTTTAGAATGGTGGAATGGAGAGTTCTTTGTTTTATTGTGTCTTATGGTTATGAAAACCATGAAATTACAGGAGTAGCATAGCTGACAGCTATGATTACCATACAGGAACAACAAAGGGATGATTATAATATTTTTTCTGAATCATAGGAAAGAAGTGAAATCCGCACCTGAATGGCTGACAGCCATTACAGGTCTGTAAAGTCTTACAGTCTCCATAAAGGAAAAACTTCTTAGATGTAAGAGACAGCATTTACCACAATTCCAATGTAAGACCCCTCCAGGAAAATTTTGAGACAAATTGCAAACTACTTGAGCAGGTCAGACTCCTTTCCAAATATTTTCAGATTCTAATATAAAATGATTATTCAGCAAATGTAGTTATTCCTTTCTGATTTACTAACAGACAAGCTAACACTGATTATCCAAATCAATTCATAGTTCTTTCAAATATTATTTGAAACAAATTACTTCATGTCCAAAACAATTTTCACTTGGCATAAAATACACAGCAAAACCAACCTGTGCCTTGAAGAGGTCAGGATCAAATCTAAGATGGGTCACAAAGAACAAAATAAGCAACAAGGCAGGAAGAAGCAAAATTTGAAAGGATGGGATTAAGAAGTTTAATAGTTTCATGGCTCGCCACACACACACAAACCTTGTAGTTACAAGTCATGTAGAAGTTTTGTCTTTTTTTATGTGCCTGGCTAGAAGCTTCGTTTCATGTCAGTATGTAAACAAGCTGATGTAGGTAAAAGCGCTACGTGTTGATACAGAAGTTCTGCATTTTAGCTGTGAGAAGATTTTTTCCTCACATGCATTGTGCAGCTATGGTTCTTTTTCCATTTACTAGCTTTATAAAACATCTGACTAAATGAAGCCCTTCAAAAGTTCTTTGTGTTGACATCCAGTACAAATTCTAAATGTACTTAATGCTGTAAAAGTACTTGCATTTTTCTCTTTTCATCTGTATTATTCTAGTCATTTGTTACCTTGGTCAATTTTGTTTTTAACGTTGTCAGTATCATACTGTATAAACCACAGCTCAGTGCAGGTCTTGTGCTTTTCTCTGTTCTCAGATTTTACATTTACTAGGGTTTATTCTTTAAGATCTATAAAATGAATGAGGCTTTTCCATTCAAAGTGTATTAAAACAGTTTTGTATCTTTGGTCTGTCAATAAATTTAGAAAGAGTACTCCACTTCTGCTTGCAAATCTAGAGTTTCAATTAACTGTTAGCAGAATGCTTGTAGTCAAAGAAACTTTCAAATCAAGTGATGAAGTATTGGTTTTGCATGTCAGCCTCACATTTTATCACAAAGCTGGGAGTGTACATTTGACTAGTGAAGATGAAAGACCCTACGATGGACACTCCAACACTACTAGTTGCTGTCACTATATCCACAGTTTAACTCAAAAAAGTAACATAAAAGTCCTGTTAAAACATGCTTGCCAAAATCACCAGAAGACAAACAATACAAAAGGTGGGGAGACAATAACATCCAAGGTTTCTGACAAATGGCTGGAGTCAAATTAGGCTGGAGATAAAGCCTTCATGGGAACATTAGGAAACTTTAACTTCCTAGTTACAGAGTAGAGAAAAAGAACTGCTAAAGAAAGTAGAACTTGCATATTTTTGCATGTGATATTAACAGATTTCTTAACTGACTGATCATAAAAACAACAAAAGGGCATGCTATTTCCTTTTGATAAGTAATAAAAATCTTTTAGGAGAGTTAGTCAATGAAGATGACTTATTAATGATGGAAAGATAAATAAAAGCAGGTTTATGATTTATAATTTTAAAGAACATTGAAGTCTGAAAGCAATCTGGACAGCAAAATCTCAGAGAAGCCTTAGCATCTGCAGGTCAAAGATTCAAAAACTATCTTGTTTCGATAGCTTGAATAACAACAAAAAAATCCCTATGGGAAAAGACTGAATTCAGGTCTATATGACTGAATATAACCTCCAAAATGGAGTTATTATTATGTTGTACAACAGAAAAATTTCAGTTGCAAGCATGAAAAAAATTCACAAAATATTTGGAGAATTACAGATATTTTACCACATGTAGCACACGTAGCATGTAGGGGATAATATATTGAAATGAATTAAGTTTGTGAACGCAGAGGAAGACTGGACAAACTTGAGAAGTCTTGACTTCTATAGGCTGAATTTTGAGCAGCAAAGACTTCACTGGTTAGTGAAGTCACTGAAGACAAAAAACCTCAGGGAAGAATCAGCATCTCTATATCAAAGAATATAAGTCAATCGTGCTCATGAAAGGTAAAATTGTACTGGAAAAGGTGCAGAGAAGGCTATTCGGGTGAGCAAATAAATCAGAAATCTACCTTACTGCAGATTATCAGGGGCTGGCCTGTTTGGTATAGAAGATGAAGACTCAGAGGCACATAAATATCTTCTGTATTTATCTTGGGGGACTGAAAACCAGAGAGAGATTAAAATGCTATAAACAAAAAGAAAAATTTGGAAAAAACCCCCAAAAACCCAAGTGAGCCCTTGCTGGAAAGGGTCATTGCAACATATGTTTTCTATACCAGTGGTAACCTGAGTGTGCAGTGTAAATAGATTACAGAAGAGATTGGGACAGGGACTATATTTCATTGCACCTGTAAGGCATTTGAATGGTAATCAGCTATGCAAGAGAAACAGGAGACACAAAGGATTAGTGCAACACTGAGAACTGATTTCAGGTTTGACTCGAATACATGCTTGTACAAAAGGATGCAATGGTACTCCAGCTGGAGATTTTACTGTGTCTTTGCTGAAAAGGTCTGCCAGACATTGGGTCATCCTTCTTTGTCTTTGAGGTATATTTGGATGAATAAAGAGGATCCTCTGTTTAATTGTGTTAGTTCAGTTGATTTTAGTTAATGTCATTGCAGAGCCAGGCTAACACATCCAAAGTCACGTTAATTGACCATGTTGTCACATTCCTACCCTGATGTTTTCTCCTGAGGCTAACCGAGCCTAAAATGCAGTAGCCTATTTTGTCAAGGGCTTTTTAATTGGGTTAATGTCTCCCAAGCAAGCATCACTGAGAGTTTCACTTAAAGCCTGAACAGAGGGCTTAAATAATGAGTGCAGAACTTTTGCAAACCTTTTGGTACTGGATGAATTTCCCCTTACAATATCTCCTTCTCAGATGAAAAATTAAACATAAAAATGGGTTTTCTGATGATTAATTCTGTTTTAGAATAGCCAGTAAGATGTATATTGGTTTCAAAAATCAGGCTTCTGAGGGGAAACTTTGATTAAATCCCTAGAAACAATAAATCAGCTATAAAAATAAGCAAAGTAAGACAGAATATTTTTTCCTTACATATGCACTCTTGTGTGGGAAGTAACACAGATGTAATATTGGCACAAGACAGAGAAATAACATTTACAAAATTACAGCAGTACTTTATGAATGCATATTAAAATAAATCAGTTGAACATTGCACTCTGAAAATGACAACACAAAGAAAAACTGTTCCTTTAATTTCAAGCAGCATTATCTTTAGCAACAGTACTTCAATAATTTTATTCTTACTTTTTAAACAGCCAAAATACATGGAAAATGATTGATAATGCAGATAGTGTAAAGCTATTGTAAAGTGATCTCTTCATTTTCTGTGATAGAGCAGCTCAGACGAAATGCACATTTTGAAGGTATCTAATAGTCAGCAGCCATTTTCAGTTGTATCTAAATTAAATCATATGTCTTCACAAATTTCCCTGTTAACCATTCAAAATTAAACCTGCATTTTGTGCAAGAATACCAAAATCTGTAATCAACTATGATTTATTATAATGCCATTTACATACATTTTATTAAAATCAGAATAGTCTTCTGCTCTAATGACAAAGATGACAACTATAGGTAAGGTAACTTACAAACAGTGCAGGAAATGTAAATTGCATTTTTGGTTCCTTAATATTATTTTTTATTCACATTGTTTATTTGGATGTTAAGTGTTCTTTACCTGCACTGAAAATATACAGATGTTGGGAAAAATAAAGAAAATAGTTTATTTCAGGTGTCAGGTTCAGATTTTATTTTTTGTGCAGGAACAAGGTGAGTAAAACACGGTGTAGGCCACGAACAGAGATCTCAGGAACTCTTTTAGCACAGAGTTCAGACAATAACAGTGATTATTTGGAAGATAATTGGTAGGGTCTAGGAAAAGTCCTAGTAAACCCACGACAATCACTTCCAGACAGAAAATTATTTAAGACATACAAAGCACAAAAAACTTTCCATCACATGATGCAATCAAGATAAATCTGAATAGTCATATTTAAGTAGGTATATTTTTTTCATGCTTCCTGGTATTTGAGACTAGGTTTTTTTGTTTGTACAAACATTTTTTTTTTTCCTGGAAACTTTCCTATATTTGCCTAAAGTGCTATTGTTCTAGTCACACTGATTTGTATCTAAGCAATTTGGAATTTTCTGGAAAAAAACCTTCCTCTCATCTCTATACCAAAGGCATTTGTATTAACTATAGCTAGGTCTGTCACATCAGCTGAAAATAGTAAGGGTACGGTAAAAAGTGATCTCACCAAAACTGACAGGCTCAGTAAAATTCATTTGCATAAGTGGAATTGAGGGAAAATTTTAATCTACTAAGAAATAGAGAACAAAGATCTAGAGTGGACTGGAAACAAGGACAGAGTAGAGATAAAAGAATGAGATCATTAGGTCAAGTCCTTCAATCAGCTAGTCTATTTTTCAGACCCAGGATAACTCACTGACAAAAGTACATTATTACTCTTCAATCACACCTCAAGTCTGCAAGCCTCTTGATGTCTAGAAACTTTGAATTGTTTTGCATGATTTATGCAGTCACATTTCTACTTAAGAACTTTAGTCTGTTCAGCAGCCATTAGTTTACAGAAGAAGTAGATGCTAGGGTTAAAGCTAGACCAACGTAATCCTGTTTTTCACATAGATTTTTATTTTAATTTCTGAAGTTTAATCTCTTTTAAAAGAAGTAGTACTAAAAATGCTACGTGAAAAAATTTTAGACAGAACCAAATCTGCATAACCAAATTGAATTAATTAGAAAAAGCCTTTATACGCTACACTAGGATTTAATATGACTTTGAGGATATGTAATCTCTGAGAGATAATAGTTTTGAAAATAGGAGGATTATTTTCTAGTTTGAATGTGTAAAAATGTTATAAATAACTCCTGCCACCCCCACAAAATACCAGTCACCTGAGCGGTGATATATCTGCACAGGCATGTGGTAAAATGAGACAAAAAGGTCCATCTCCAGATCCATTGTCCACTACCATTAGTCATCTAATTTGGCAAACTGAACATGAATCATTTGTGCCTGGCAGCTCTTATGCAGAAAAGATCACAGCAAAAATATAAGATGTTGAAATGCTAAAAAGCCATCCTCCCAGGAGGGTTTTGCCAATTAGGAGAGGACTGAGAAACCTGTGTTACAAGAGGTAACTTAATATGGTTCAGGATTAGAAATGGGAAAGGAAGGTGGTAAGAAGAACAAGAAAGAAAAGAAACAAAAATACATGAGAGGAATTTGAGATTAAAAAAATCTAAAAAGCTTTCAACACTCGTCTTGCTGGTTGTATGAACTGAAGTGTGGGGGCTGGTTCTAAAGATCTTGATCGTTGAGTGGCTGCACCTTGTGCAGCTGTGTGGTGTGAGGAGTGGGCTGATGTAAATGAAAAACTATGAGTACAGGCATTGAAGAGAGGAGCTCATAACAGGAGTGTGGTGTTGAGCCTCTACTGAATGCTGTTTCATAGACTACTACTGGTAGCCTTGTATACAAATGCCTCAGAGTCCCATGTGAATTATCTGTCAAATACTGTGAGGTAGGGAAATAACATTATAAACCCTTCAGGAAAGACCAATACAAAAAAAAAGGAAAGATAATTGGTATGTCTAAGGACATAAAGACAGTCAGTGTCAGAGCTGGGAATTAACTCCTAAGTCTCCTGCTTTCTTCTTGTGACGGTTTGGCCCTTGGTTGGGGGCCAAACTACACACACCCGCTCACACTGTCCCTGCCTCCACCCAATGATAGGGGAGGGAATTAAAGAGGTAAATGGCAAAGAGGACTCGTGGGTTGAGATAAGGACAATTTAATAACTAAACTACAATAATATTGGAAATAATACTATATACAAATATGCAATGTGATACACAGTGATACTGCCCCTCCCCACCTGATGACCAAAGGCCCAGCCCACTCCCGGCCAACGACCCTGGAGGAGGGAGGGAATGGGTGATACACAATGATACTGCCCCCCCAAGAGGCTCAGCCTGTTGCCAGCTAATGATCCCCAGACACCGCACTCACGATTCCCCCAAACCGGGGGGGGGGGGGGGGGGGGGGGGTGCACCTCTCCCGGAGGCACGTCACGGAACGGAGATAACAGCCCAAGCGTCCCAGACCGAGACCTGACCGAAGCAGGCGAGGGAGGATCCCAAACTCATGGAACGGAGATAACGAGCATCCCAGGCCGAGAGCTAACGATATCTGTGGTGGGGGAGAAAAGGCCTTGTGAGAGCAAGATGATTCGGAGCCCAAGGGAAGTAAAAGAGAGTGATCTTCCGGAAGGGTCCTCACCTTTATACTGGGTATGATGTGCATGGGATAGAATACTAATTGGTCAGTCTGGTTTCAATCTGAACCTAGGAGCAAATCCCAGGCTAGCAGCTGGACTGTGTCTCTTCGCTTGTCTGCTGACCTTGGCAGCAGAACAAAACATCGGGTCTTTATCAGCTTCTCCTGAGCAGGAATCCAAAACATAGCTTCTTGCTATGAGAAGGGAAAAAAAAAATTAACTTTCTTCTACTTAACCCATGACACTTCTCTAAACATGGGTCGTTCTCTTTTTCTGGATTTTCTGTCTTGTATTTTTTGACAGTGAGGTACATCTTTCAGAAATCTGCATTTATGTCTGCTTTAGAGTGGAAGATGATAACCTGATCCAGACAACAAAATGATTGCTGTTAAATTTTAGACAGATTTTAATAAATACTTTTTATTGCATGGAGACATTTCAGTACCATAACAAAAATTTCTCATAGATGAAGTGAAATAAGGATTCAGATTAGATGCATGTAAGTAGACCTCTGAGTATACAGTCAATGCACTCTAGCTTTAGACACTCACCAAAAGCACAAAAATTTAGAATCTATTTCTGCATTTATATGCAATTAGAACTTCCCTGAAGCTGTCAGAATCCCAGACAGACCATGGTGGTGCAGACCAAAAGTGTGTTGGACCCCTCAGTTCAAGAAGGACAGGGAACTGCTGGAAAGAGTCCAGCGCAGAGCCACGAAGATGATGAAGGGAATGGAGCATCTCCCTTACAAGGAAAGGCTGAGGGAGCTGGGTCTCTTTAGCTTGGAAAAGAGGAGACTGAGGGGTGACCTAACCAATGTTTATAAATATGTGAAAGGTGAGTGTCAGGAGGATGGAGCCAGGCTCTTCTCTGTGACATCCAGTGATAGGACAAGGGGCAATGGGCTCAAGCTGGAACATAGGAGGTTCCACTTGAATATGAGAAAAAACTTCTTTACAGTGAGGGTGACAGAGCACTGGAACAGGCTGCCCAGAGAGGTTGTGGAGTCTCCTTCTCTGGAGACATTCAAAGTCCGCCTGGATACATTCCTGTGTGATCTGATCTAGGTGTTCCTGCTCCGGCAGGGGGATTGGACTAGATGATCTTTTGAGGTCCCTTCCAATCCCTAACATTCTGTGATTCTGTGATTCTGTGTTTCGTACCAGAATAAGGGCAAGACCAGTGTGAAAATCTGGTCCCTCTGGAGATCCTAAGTACACAGATCATGCTGCTTCTTACTCACTTTTGAAAGTGAATGCAGTAGCTACCTAAAGCTTTACTGTCTTCAAAATATGACTGAAATTAATGTCAAACAGTGGCTGAATCCTCAGCCTAGAATAAACCAGCTCCAGGCAAATCTAGTCACCCAGTATGAGTTTATCATAGCACTGACATCTATGTGGATTTGGACATTAAATTTATTTAACCATGGTATTAAGTAATTGCAAATTTGATTAACCTCTTAAATGATTGCTTTCAAAAAGTGGAGCATTACAGTCATGCCTCCTTCTAACACTGTTTTTTTTTGTATTGTTACAAAAAGACAAAACTATTTCTTCAATGACTGAGTTGTGCTTAAGTAAAAAGTATAAAGGTTGATTACACCTGCTAGAAATACCCTGGATTTCCTTGTTTAATAAGAGATATTATTCTCTAAGCAATGAAAGAAAGCTGTGAAATAAGGCATTCACTTTTTATGAAGAAACAGTTTGGAATATTTTTGTGAATGATTGTGGCAAGTCTGTTTCCTCTTATTGTGTTTGTTATGTATTAGCATTTAAAAAGTCATTGTTTTCCCCATGAAAATATATCTAAATCTAAAAGCTAGGGATGAATTTCAACAGGAATATTCCCTTTTATATCTGAGGAGCATTAGTCTTTTCTGTTTTTCATTTGTATGTCCCCTGCTTAAACTCCTCTGTTGTCCATTCAAGGAGTAGGAACTATACCAGGAATCCTGGATGAAAAATAATCGTGTAGCAGAAAAGATGATATAGCTCAGACATTACAGTGGGTGACAGTGCTACATATAAACCCATTTTTTTAAATGGCTTTGAATTGCAAGAACATGCTGTGAGACCAGGATAGCTTTACATGCAGTTCACAAAACTCTTGAGGCTACAGTCATGGCTACGGATTATGTTTCCTAAGCCTATTGCCATTCCTACTGTAAACTGCCCTCCTTATCTAGTAGTAAAAGCTGCAGTCCTGTGGTGCTTAGACAGTGTGTTAAGCAGGCAGGGAATTATATGGGAATGTGACATGCCAGCTTTTGCTTCGGTGCTGTAACACTGGGAGGTTACATGTGGCCAATGCAGAACTGGAGATTCCTTCTTCCTGTACATGAAAGCACAACAGGCACTGCTTCTTGTGTAAGACAAGCTTACCCAATTATGTGATGTGACACTAAGTTTTATGTCTGCCAAGAAGTGTGACAAAAACATGTTTTCCCCTTCTGTGACCAAAGTAGGAATACAGTTACATCCAACGGATGTGGAAAGGACAGTCTTAGCCCTTGCACTGACTATATCTCTGTGCTTCCGCTGGACATAGAGATTTGAACCCTGTGACCCAGCACTACCTTCCTTAAGCAAAGCTGGCACAGCTTTGTACGTTATCCATGTAGTCCAGAGGCTTCTTTGCATAGCTCTAGTATAGACAGGGTGCCCGATGAAGACAGAGAAGGTGAGACTCTGAGCTTGGGCACACCAATTCTTGTTTTCTCAGTTTGAAATAAATCTGCTCCATCATTTTTAAAAATATTTAAAATAAAAATAAAATTGTTAGGCATTTAAGATACATATTCTGTCAAGCTAGTGATCTGTGAACTAAAACTCTCCTAGCAGTATTTTTCTGACGAATTCCAGTGGCTCCCAGGGGGCTATGGAAGGGTCAGCTCATTGCAGACTTCCGGTTCTCCAAATGTGCCTTGCAACAACTCACAGCAACAACTCCAAAGAAACCAGAAAGTCATTGTTACTCACATCACAGATATACAGAGGTGCATTGTCAAGCATGATCAATATTACATTTACTTGTATTGATACAAAAGCTGTCTATTTAGTCTTAATTCTGCTGTTAGAAAATGGGGACTGTTGAAATAGTGCAGAATTGGATTTTATAGAAAAACTCCTAGCCTTTTTATCTCAAAGGAAGTGAAATAGAATACTTACAGAAAAACACTCAAATAAGCTACATTTATGGCAAAAAATACTTGCACAAAGTTTAGATGTCTAAAAACTATATGTTTGAATCAGAATTAAACACTCGAATCTCTATAGCAAATATAAACAAAAATAGGGACAATTAATCTGATCATTTTAGGGACAGAAAGTATCGTCTAGAGGTGTGTCTTTTAATCTGCACTGGCTGTAGCAGGATCTTGGTGTGACTAGCTCACCCTCAGAAACTAAGGTCTGGGTCTCTTTGTAGTGGGAGATAAATCCTCCCCCTTGATGACTCTCTATACCTTGAATGAAAAATAGCTTCATAGCCCTCTCCAGGTTCACTTGCTCCTGTTAAATAGTAAAACTCAACGTAACTGAAGTTGATTTGGCTTAATTTCATAATGCTGAAGCATTATATTTAATCTTACTCACTGCAAAGGGAAAAAAAACCTATTTTTTGTGAGTTTAGGTTTTTTTCTTTTTTTTTCTTTTTTTTTTTCTTTTTTTTGGGAACACTAAAATACTAATTTAAAAATATAGTTATAGCAGGATAAATTTTTCGTATAGAGTGGTTCTAATTAACTTCAAATGGCTGGGGCTTATTATTTTGGAGTAGAAAATCTGGTGTCCAATCACTCTTTTACCAGAGTGGTAACTGTATAGCATGGTGGCAGCTATGAAGATCTACTTTGCTTTTGAAAAATCCAAACTTCAATCTTTCTGAGGGGACAAATGCAGAAGGAGAGTAATCTCTGGTGTCTCACAAGAGTATCATTGAAACTGGAGAAATATATTCGGCATGTGTCTTTTTCTTATCAGTTATTGCCACTCAAAATTATCAAGAAAAACCTCTCTAAATTAGGCAGCAGAAGAATGAAAAAATGCTAATATTCACCCTTCTGTCATAAATTATCTTGCTTTTCCAATAGAATACGGTTATTTCTATTTAAATATTTGCTGGCCAAAGCTATGCTTTTTTTTTTTTCAAGCAAAACTTGAAATGCAACAATCCTTGTCATATTCAGGGACCTTACAAGTTAGTTAGCTGCATCCTGCCATTTGGTCTTTGCTTTATTGTTCTTTAGGTGGCAGTTATGGCCATTGTGTTTAAATTGTTGGCCATCACTGTCTCCCTCTTCTAAAATTGACAGCACACAGCAGGAGAGAATTTCAAAATGTCTGGCAAACTCATTACTCCTTGTAACTACTGCTGTGCTCAGCTAACTGGAGTTGTGGCAGCATAAGCCCTAAATGGCTGACAGCATACTGAACATCATATTTATTAGCTTTTGTTTTCTTCTTTTTTCACACTTTTTTTTCTTTTTCTGCTAAAACTGCTCTCAGAAACACTTTCAGACACTTGAACAAACAGTAAATAAAAATGCAAGGTATTTTAAAGGAAAATTAAAGTAATGGAATTTTCTTACATAAAAATTTCTCTACATTGTGTCTTACATACTGTAGAAATACATTATCACACTGCTTATTTGTTTCTTCCCAAATGCTACACAACACAAGATTAGCAAAATGCCTATGCACCAGTTTTTGAGATAACAGTAAATAAGAGATACAACCTCTCCTTATTGTGATTGCTTTATGAAGTAATGTACAGCTGACAGACCTCCTACAGATAAATCCCAAGATCAAGGATGTATCAGGATTCCTGCCCTGCCCACACACTAAAACTCATTGCATTAATTAGATGCTCATTCTGTTATTTGACTTTTTTTCCTTTTTTCTTCCCAGAGAGGTCTTACTATACCAAGAAGACATTGTGAGTGTGCTGTATGTGTTTTCTACAGAGTCCAAATGCAGAGACTTTTGATCACTGGAGCCTATACACTGACTCCCTGACCCAGACTGTGAACATGGGATACAGACAATCATAATCAGAAACTACCAATGTGATCATGGAAATTGAAGGTGGATTGGTGGGACTAATTTTCTGTCACAAACAGCTCTTGAAGACACTTGTCAGTGAACTCTCTGAAAATGAGTCCTTCAGTTAGCAGCAGAGAGATCTGAATGGACTGGTGCTGATAACCGTGCCTTTATCACACCGTCTTTCCTAAAAGAGATTTCCTATTGACGGCCTCATGCCTCAGACTTTTCATACTTGGTGCTTTTATGTGCAGTGCTCTGTTTCTGATTTTTCTTTTCTCTTCTCCAAGCTACATTGCCTCTTCCAGTACAGAAGGCACACTCAGGGGACTAAGCATCTCTATTTTCTCTGTCACTGAAGGACCAGGAGTTCATAGTGCAGGTGACAGCATCACGTTAGGGTAAAGAGAGCAAAAAAATATTCCTCATTTAAATTCCTCTTGCTGGCTAAGTGTCTACCACTCTTGGTAGACTAGCTTAGGCTGAAGTATGCTCTCAGCAAAGGGGTTAAGGAGACACTTGAGAAGAAATGTTGGTTTTCCATTTTTCCCCATATTTCAGCAGACTAGGTATGAATTTGTATAGTGAACCACCACAGTCAGAACTAACAGGCTATAAATCTATTTTCCACTTTGGTCAAAAGAGAAGCAAATCATAATCTCATACCAAAGAAAATAATTATCTTTTAAGCTACCAGTTGATCTCCCAGACAAATATATTCTGACCAACCCAACAAAATGAAAGCGATTCAACAGACCAAACAAGAAATAATCCATTACCTACAATAATTCAAGGGACATTCAGAATAAGTATTGTTACTGGGTATTAAATCCAAGTCAGTTGCCAGGCTTTTTCTTTCTTATTTTTGCCTTTCTTTGATGATAAAACCTCATTTTACAACATAATAAAATTCTTAGTTTTAGCAATTTTTATAAGAATGCCAAAGGATTTAAATTTTAGACAACACTGATTGTTGGGATATGTTTTAGAGAAACTTTTAACTTATTCATGTTCTTTCGCTGATGGAAACTTTAATTGTGTCTCAAATATTTAAGATAAGGCTCTTTTGAAACTTGTAGTTAAAAGTATCATGTGTCTAAATGTAAATCATTGCATAATACCTTCCTGATACCCTTGCTGTGTGAATAATAAAAACATTTAGCTATCATATACAAGGTCATCTGATGCTATAACTGGATAACAAAGTAAAAAACCATTTAAATGTAAAAAAAACCAAAACCCAAAAAACTGAACCCCAGGCAACACTATCATTAGGGAATTAATTAGGAATCTGGCAATGCTTAAGCAACGTCCTTACCAAAACAAAAAAAAAAACAAATCGATCTTTCAAAAGATGAAAGCTAAATGAGAAAAAAAACCCGCCTTCTCATTTGCCCATTTAAATGTAGAAAGATCCCTTAGGAATAACCAAATTTTTTAAAAAATCTATTTGTAGAACAGAGAAATAAGAGTGTTTGGATTTTTTTGAAACAGAAATTCAGCTCCTCATGGAGGCTGGTGAAAATAAAGCGAAATATCAGAAAATAAAAGGGCGAGACCTCTAACTTTTAAAAGATGGTCAGAACTTTCTGCCAGACAAGCATAGGCAAAATGACTGTGATGGTGAAACAAAAGTATAACCCTACCACATAAATCACGAGTTGAAATTCCTAAGGAGGCAACTAAAATTGTTGAATGAAAGTATGAGAGCATTTAATTCTGAATCTGGGGAACACTGAAGAAGGCTTTCTTTCCCTCTTCCCCTGAAGTTATGGAGAAGAAAGTATATAAAGCTCCCAGACTGAATGCAGAACACAGTCTGTTTCCGTCTTTAGCTTCACAGTGCTCATCACAGCTACTTATTGCTTCTAAGTCTGACTCACAAACTACCAAAAATGAATTTATAGCAAAGCAATGTTAAATACTATAAAAAGCTGGGATAGCAATAGGAACTGTACTCATACTGTTCTGATGACATGTACTTTGGCTGGAAATACAGATAAGACTTCAACATGAATTGATAAAATTAATTTGAAAGACAAGTTCTTACTCTTTTTTTTGCACTTCCTATTCTAATTCCTTCATCCCCTTCCTCCTCCTCTCTCCTAACCATTTCAGGGAGCTCTAGCTTTGAACGTGGAGATGCACACAAAGACTGGAATTGGATATCTAAATTACCAAATCTTCTGCCTACATGTTAACAGCTCCTTTTGAACCTGGAATCTGCCAAAGTTCATTAATAAACAACAGTTTAAATCCAGTAACTAAAGAAGTCAGAGAAAACTAATCCTAGATTTCTGCGAAACCCAGATTTCACCCAGTTGTATCTGTGCCTGAGTCCTGTGGTTCTGGAGTACATAGAGTCCGGAGTGTTTTAGAGCTGAAACAAACCCATTCTGTATAAAATTTCAGGTAAAACATCACCAGTAACTTTAATTTTCTCATCAGACTTATTTGCGGAAGAAAAAAGGGAAGAAAACTTATGTTTGACATTTTTCTTTATCTGTACAAACTACAGATTTTACTGTTCCTTCTATTTAAAAGGAGGGCCCTGATATTGCTCCTGTCTCATACTTTTTTTCCCCAGGGTAATTTCATTGCTCTTAGATGGCTCACCTTCACTAGAGTAATGCATTGGTGATTGAAGCCTCAAAAGTTAAAATGAAGCTATACAGATTATTATATTTTAAAGGGCTGTAAGATAGCTTGAGTACTGAAAACATGTTCTTTCAAATTGTATTACAGATTAAGAACATCATACCACATCTTCGGAAGATCAAATGCAATGTCATGTCCTTAACTGACGTAAATCTTCGTATCTTCAAGATATATCAGTAGTATTGTTCTGCTTCACACCAGCTGAGAATTCAGCTGCTGTTTCCTCATGATCTCATAAGATTTTCTTATCTGACCAAAACACTTGTCTGATTCTTATTTGAAAACAAATGTGCAGTACATTAGAGATGACCTGAGACTAGATTATACTTCAGGCACCTGGAGATGCCTTTTCTTGCTACTAAAAATTCTCTTTACTCATTGACACTACAGACCATATGGATTTGTCATGCTTTTTTACCTTGCTGCCACTCAGTTTTCACTGTAAAAGGTGATATTGCAGCAGCACAGATGTCACAGAATATGCTAATCAGTAAAGAGTCGTTTTGGATTTCTTTCCCATAAATCTGTTTTATGGGACAACACTCTGAAATTATGTAATTCAAGATGCTAGTAGCTATTGGTTCTGGGAGTGATTTGATGTTAAACTCATAATTTCATTTCCTTAAAATTTTGATATGCTCAGTCACAGTGCACTACAGCTTCAGCAAACCAAGATCTCAGTCGTCCTTATGTTTATGTTTTGTCACTGCTTTCCATGGGACTGGGGCTAGGCTTCAGACTGTCATTCTTTTTTCAAAGGAAATCTGACTCCTGTGTTTGACAGAGACACACAGAGTCAGTAGCCAGGGAAATTAAGATCTGTCATATTCTCATTTGATAATTTTGAGCCTCAAGTTCCAGTTTTTGTACAACAGAATAGAAGCAGAAGTGTTTGACAGTGGAGACTTTGACTTCCGTGCTATATATGCCAATCATTATCCCAAATTTATGTTTACCTCTGTGTTACTTTGAAAAAGTATTATTTTCTGTTCCTCCAAGGCCCATTTGTAGGTCTGTGCTATAGGGTATACCTTATATTAGCAATTATTTCCTTGGTTAACCCTCAAAAAGGGTAGAAAATTACTTAAAAATTAGTGCCCTTAAATTTGCCCCTCCAATTGCATTCTCTATGACATTTTACTCTAGTACTGTATTTATATCCTCTTTTTGATTTTAAGTTTTTTTGCAATATAATATTTTAAGTTTAATCAAAAGTCAACTTAGAAAGGCCATTCTGCCTAAGGGATGTTTTTCCATTAAATATTTGACATATTGGTGGCCTTGAGGGATTATTGGTTTTTGAAGAAATATTAACAGCTGTAAATTTGCATTTTAATACAGTTCTCCTCAACTACTCAAGCAATTTTATTTTTAAGACCTGTGACAGGCTTCAAAGCCTTAGTCCTAAAGCAATCTTGCCAAGTAGTAGCTAACATAATTTTACTACAAATGATTAAGTTTCCTAATAGGTTTTCCTTTTCAAAATCTTGTTTGAGGTGTCTGTGAAATCGATACCAAAACTTTGTGATTTGTACTAGAACTAGCATTGCTAATTTGGCTGAACTAGAGTGAACTGGAAAAAGAACTCCCCTCAAAAGTCACAAACCCATGGAAAAAAGAAAAAACCCAAACATCATAGTTGTACCACAATTATGCTCTCTAAATCTAGGGAGGTTGAGAACATTTGTAAATTGGTATCCTTGATGAGTCTGTTAAAATTATGACTATACAAAGAGGTTATAATAAACATTTGTGTTGCTCACAGATATCTGAGGGTTTTAGGTGAATCAGATGCAGGAAGAAGCACTTACAGCAAAGCTGGAACAGACTGCACGCTGTGAAACTGTTGATACCATCACTATGCATGTGGTGCCTGCCTCAGCCACTGTTTAAGTGAAAATGCCCACTGACTTCGTTCACTTTGTGCCAACTCCATAAAGAACTTATGAGTCAGTGACAGTTTTCAAAGTGGGTTGGACTGAGTTAATCTTTCCTGATATGTTAGCATTTTAAACAGACCCAGTTTGATCAAATAATCATATATTAGAGGATGATAGATTTGTTTTGAGGGAGGGAGACAACCTAGTGAGAGGGACCACCCTGAGAGAGTCAACCTGGAAAGAGAGCTGACTTGGAGCAAGAAGGGATCTGGAACAAAAAAGGACGAGCTTTCAGAGAGCCCTCACCTACGTACCAGGCATGATGTGTATGTTATGGAATAGACTATTGGCCACTTTGGGTCTCAATCCTGAACCTAAGATCAAATCCTGGGCTAGTAAATGGGCTATGCTCCCTCACAGCTTCTCCTGTCTGTCACAGCAGAGAAGCTGAAAGGACCTTGGACTGTCCTGGCAACAACTATAAACACCACTGTCATCAACTTTCTCCTTAGGACAAATCCAAAACACAGCCTCTTGCTAGCTGTTATGAAGAAAGTTAACTCTGTCTCAGCTTAACTCAGGACAAAACCAAAACCCCAAAACAGAGTTTAGTACCAAAATAATGGGAGCATTTGTTTTTTAATAAATTCGTTTTTTATGCATTTGCCTTTTAGTTTCTGAATTTTAACTTTCCATTCCTGGTATGAAATACCTAATATTGTTTACTCTCCACAACTTATTTAGTAATTTCCCTTTCACCAACAATCCCCCTTCCACATTCTTTCCCAAAACTGCTAAATCTGTTCTACACCCAAAGGCCCACAACAAGTTCAAATTCAACCCCTCCCGCTATCTGCCCGTACCCTCAAACCAGCACCCAGTCCCTTATTCTGCCCCAAACCTCCATTTTAATTTTTCCATTGTCTCTTCCACACTAAAAGGCCTTTGCGGCCTTCCACAAGGGAGTGCAAGCTTACAGATTCGTGTTGCATTGAGTGCAGCTTGCCAGTCTTCTGGTTGCCACCTTCTAATTCGTATATAGACTGAATGTCTGTAGTGAGATGAAGAAACAAGTAAGGAAATAATGTTGTCGTGGTTTAACCCCAGCTGGCAATAAGCCCCACCCAGCCACTTGCTCACTTCCACCAGTGGGATGGGAGAGAGAATCGGAAGGGTAAAAGTCAGAAAACTTGTGCCTTGAGATAGAGTGTTTAATAAATAAAGTAAAAGCCATGCAGGTAAGCAAAGAAGAATAAGGAGTTTGTTCACTGCTTCCCATGGGCAGGCAGGTGTTCAGCAATCTCCAGGAAAAGAGGGCTCCATCACATGTAATGGTACTTGGGAAAGCAAACACCATCACTCTGAACATCCCTCCTTTCCTTCTTCTTCTCCCAGGTTTATTGCTGAGCATGATGCCATATGGTATGGAATATCCCTTTGGTCATTTGGGGTCAGCTGTCCCAGCTGTGTCCCCTGCAGTCTTATGTACTCCAGCCTGCTTGCTGGCAGGGTGGTGTAAGGAGCAGAAAAGGCCTTGACTCTGTGTAAGCACTGCTCAGCAATAACAAAAACATCTCTGTGTTATCAACACTGTTTTCAGCACAAATCCAAACCAGCCTCCTACTAGCTTCTATGAAGAAAATTAACTCTGTCCCAGCCAGAGCTAGAACAAATCCTTAGAAGTGTTAAGCTGCTTTTAATCCTGTTGGTCCCATATAATGATGTTCCCTGGTAGAAGCAAAGGGACATTTACTTTACAGCCTGTCTCAGACCACAGCGGGAACTGGATGCCTCAGAGGGATGGACGAGGAATACTGTAGAAATAATCTGGATTAACACGATTATCAAGTCTTTTCTTTCAGATGTCCTCAAAAATTGTTTTATGTCTAAACAAAAAAGTTTCTGTTTCATCTATAAATCTGTTTCTGTATCAATATATTTTTTTTCAAACTGTAACAGCTCAAACTGCGGTGAAACCAGTTCATTCTTAGGTTTCAATTTTGCCTTTTGGATTTCATAGGCTAACTCAGAACTGTTAAATTATAGGAATTATAAGAAGTGTTTCTTTGCCTCAATTTTAAGTGAATTTTCTCTTCTCACTTGCATTTTAATTTCAAATCCAATTGTACTATCATTATTCCGAGCAAGGTCAGAAAAAACTCCCTCTTAATTATACAGTCAAAAATTGTTCTGAAAACTGTGTGGAATTGAGAAATTTTAAGATATTTAGAAAACTCTCACCAATTCAGAGAAAAAGGAAAACTAGTTTAAATAGGTAGAGGTGAATTGATTTGATATAATGACCTATAAAATACCGTTTAAAATTAAGTATGATTTTCTACACTACCCTGAGCTCAGTAAAACGTCCTTACTAATGTGAAGAGAGTTTGTATGTGGGGAGTGCAGTTGTACTTGAAAGTTATGTACATATTCCTTTGACATGCTTCCTAAAAATGAATAGGTTTCAATGCACCAATAACTGAATATATCTTGAAACCCCAAAACTTCCTCTTAAACTGGTAATTATGTAGCAAAATATGTATTTTTGTCAGACTTGATAAGACCAGTGTGTTGATTCAAACACCTCAGGCAAATAGGATACATATGTAACAACATGATTACAGCTAGAGGCTGCAACTTTATCAGCTTAATTAACATAATTATAACTGAGGAGATGCAAACCAGCTATTTCAACCAATATCACTACCTTACAGGAGTGCTCTAGAGTGCTTTTACCTAGGATACATCAATCAAGTTAATAATAAACCAGCAAACTTCCTTTACATTCCTCAGCAGCTAATAGCCAAACCCATTCCCTTTTCTTGTATCAGAGATCAAGCTGAAAGGTGTCTCAGCCTATGTGTAAAACTTTTTCATATACTGGTACAGGTCAGGAACTAACTTGGAAAACACTTGAGTTTGCCTGCAAATTTTTCCCTTGAATCACCTTGGACTTTGTACCATAAGGTCCTACATTCCAAATCAGCAAAAACTGTATGAAAAACATTCTAAAACAGTTGCCACTTTAAACTCCTCTGAGCCTACTAAGTTTCTTGGGTGTGTGAAACATAAGAAAATTTACATTGCAGAAAATTAATTTCTAGATACAATAGAGGACAAACAATACACAGTACAACAAGAATCAAGAAAGACTGGCTATAACCTAAAAATGCAGAAAGACCTAGAGACCAGACAGATTTGCGTAGTAGAAGCTAAAAGTTTATGGTAACATTGAGCCCATGTAATGGTTTAGTTTGCAGACAGAAAAACTGGAGTCATGACTGATTTTACTTCTATGTAATAAGCCATAGTTTAATTATCTTTTATTACTAACTCTAGGCTTTTTTTTTGTGTGTGTTAAGAATATTCTTATTAAGGAAGACCTCTATAATGTATTATGACAAATTTTATTGGTCTGAAAACCCCAGGAACTAAGTAACAGAGCTTATAAAAATTATATTAGAAAATGAGAGGGATTTTGTAGAAAATGCTGAGTCATTAGAATGGGACTTTCCACAAAAATGTACTTTAAAAAAAAATCAGGAAAGATTTCTCTTATGCAGCATTTAATTTCTATCAAAACTAGAAAAAAACAATTGTGTCATTGCCAACAGATAGCCATGCACTGGCAGTATAAAAAAAACCCCAGACCTTAGATCTTTGCTTTGATTCATTTGAAAAGGACTTGAACCTGCAATCCCAGGGGAGTGGCACTTAGCTACTGCCTCTTCTGAGGAGAGGCTCTCTATTTTTTCCATAAAATCCTTGAGAAGTCTCAGTTTTGGCTTGATGCAGAGTCACCATATGTTAAGATAACAATTTTATTGTTCTTCAGTGCCCATGCCTTTGAGTAATATTTACCAGCACTTTTCCTTAGAAACTAGCTAATATTTACAAATTTCTTTCATAGCAAGTCTGAACTCCCAGAGTCAATTGGAGTATTCTTGGATTTAAGACACAATACCACAGGCCTAAGAGGTTAAGCAAGTCCTGAAAACATAGATGATGATTTGTTTTTCTGCATGCGTGCAGACGAAGTGGGTTTCTCTAGGAGAGTTTAAACCATTCTGTTGCAATTCTCCCTATTTCTATCCCTTTTGTCCATGGTCAGTGTAGTTGTGTGCTCAGTTGCCTTGCTTGTATTTGAGCTGGTGCTCATATGATCCTGCTGAAGAAATCTAAATAAAGTCAGTTAAGAAAATCAGCAGTGGAAAAATGAATTGTTTAGATGTAACTGTTTGCATCCTTTATTTAGATGAAAATTTTTAAGAAGAAATCCTTGTATTGGGTTTACGTGGCAAGGTTTTGTTAGTGGGGGGGTGGGGGGGCTACAGGGGTGACTTATGTGAGAAGCTTCTAGAAGCTTCCCCCATGTCCTGTAGAGCCAATGCCAGCTGGCACCAGGATGGACCCACCACTGGCCAAGGCTGAGCCCATCAGCAACTGTGGTAGCGCCTCTGGGATAACATATTTAAGAAGGAGGGAGAAACTGCTACGCCACAGCAGCCAGAAGAGGGGAGTGAGAATATGTGTGAGAAACAACTCTGCAGACACAAAGGTCAGTGAAGACGGAGAAGGAGGAGGTGTTCCAGTCACTGGAGCAGAGATTCCCCTGAAGGCCATGGTGAGGCAGCTGTGCCCCTGCAGCCCATGGGGGTTAACGGTGGAGCAGAGATCCACCTGCAGGAGGACCCCACATCAGAGAAGGTGGATGTTTCCAAAGGAAGCTGTGACCCTGTGGAGAGCCTGTGCTGAAGCAGGCTCCTGGCAGGATCTGTGGATTTGGGGAGAAAAGAGAGCAGGCTGGAGCGAGTTTGCTGGCAGGACTTGTGATCCCGCGGTGCCACGGCAGATCAAAACACGAACTCCTGTAGAAGGTGAAGAAGAATTACTTTATTGCTCTTTTACAACAGATTTTATAGCATTACTACTCTGAATACATCATCTATAAAACTTTTAATTGGCTACCAACTACTTATTATGCATTCTAACTACTGTTCTGATTGGCTAGCCCCACAGCGTTTTCTGTCAGCATTTTCTTTCTGTGTTTTCTTCCAGTGTTAGTTCCCCTTCCAGCTGTGCCTGGTCCTCAAGGACTTCTGGTCTGCTTAAGGGCAAAGCCTTCTTCGGGTCTGCTTAAGGGAAAATCTTAATGTCCAAAGTCAAATCCTAATTCAGCATCTTTTTGTTCCCCTACACTGTGGGGGACCCACACTGGAGCAGTCTGATCCTTAGGGACTGCAGCCTGTGGAAGGGACAAATGCTGGAGCAGTTCATGAAGAACTGCAACCCATGGGAAAGACTCATATTGGAGTTTGTGAAGGACTGTTCCACGCTGGAGCAGGGGAAGAGTGTGAGGAGTCCTGCCCCGGGGAGGAAGGACCGTCACAGACAGCATGTGATGAATTGACTGCAATCCCCATTCCCTGTCCCCCTGTGCTGCTGGTGGGGAGGAGCCAGAGAATTTGGGAGTGAAGTTGAGCCTAGGAAGAAGAGAGATGTGGGACGAAGATGTTTTAAGATTTATTTTTATTTTCTCATTATCCTACTCTGATGTGATTGGTAACAAATTAAAAGAATTTCCCCTAGGTGAGACTGTTTTGCCCATGACGGTAATTGCTGAGTGATCTCCCTGTCTTTATCTCGACCCACAAGCCTTTTGTTATATTTTCTTTCCCCTGTCTTACTGAGGAGGGTGAGTGATAGAGTGATTTTGGTGGGCATCTGGTGCCCAGTGAGTCTCGGACCACCACAATCCTACCCTGGAATCATTTAGCCAACCTACACAGTATGGTTATGGATTTTCTCTAGGGATTGCTGAACAAGTTTAAGACCATTTTACCATCTAAAATAGGAGTCAGTTTCCTAAGCTATTTTCTTTGTCTTCTGATGACTTGTTCTGCATTTACTATAATGTACTGGACTTTCTCTATGGCTTAAATCAATCCTTTGGTTCAGATAAGCTTTTGGATTTGTCCAGCCTTTCATGCCTTGCCCTGAGTTTGAGGACAATATAGGCTTGCAAGTATGAGGTCAAAAGTGCATTTTTCCATAAATTACAAATTCTTCTATCATTTAAGTAAGTAAAGCATTTTCTTATTATAAGATCTATCACAGTTTTTTGAGTGTCAGTCTGGACCCTCTTTGCCTTAGATATCACAGTCTACATCCATCAAAATTACCACTGTCTTCAGTCTCCTCATTGTCTCAGTGTATAGAATGCAATTGCATTTTCATTAGAAATGTAATGTACCTGAATCTCTACAGTTAATACCATGAAAGTAAACTATAATTGCAAATATTGAAACTGATTCTGCTGAAGAACTTGACTATTCTTAACTCCTGGGAACTGCATAAATGATACCCTAGAAATGTCAAACTTTCATTTCTTTATTTGTGAGTTCATTTTTCCAATGCTTTCTTGGTTTGAGAACATCAGACTTGCTGGAGACCATATCTGTGATTCAAGCAAGCCTTTTATTTTAAATTCTGATAATTTACAGTTGATTCCATGTGTATGTGATAACACTATTCTGTAAATAATTTTGCATTCTCTGAACTGAAGGATGTGAAGTTTCCCAGAAATTTTAGTAAAGGTGTATGATATCAGTAAGTCAGTTCTGACAGCCATAAGGGAGAGTGATTGAGCAAGTGACAGTCTCTGATGCTCTACTCTATGAACAAGATGAACAACATAAAATTACTTAGAGTTCCCTTTACAGGGAGTTTACTAGAATTATTCCCTGTGAAAAGAATCCAATTTAAAAAAAAATAAAATTTATTCCAGTTTGATTTTCAACATCTCATACTGAAGATTTTAAAAATACCTAAGGAAGTTAAAAGTACAAATTCTGAAGCCTTGGCAGTCATTCTTCTAAATACTTCAGTTGCTTAAAAAATGTCCTTAACGCCCTTGGTGAGAGAGAAGAAGGAATGGACATGCTGCCACTTCTACTGTGTCCATAAGCAATGATTAGACATTAGCAATCATTATATGCCATCAGAAGCTGGCTACTTTACAGAGTGTGTTAATAAGGAAACAATATGTATTGTGGACATTAGCTTATAGAAAAAAAAAAGAAGTATGCTGTTTTTCTAACAAACATGTTGCTACTCTGTATTAAAAATATAAAACATTACCATAAAAAACATAGGTGGAAAAAGGGGTATTTTCAGTAGACATTTGTAAGACATTCTGTCAATAAAAGAAGATGCATAATTTACTGAAGCCTCAGGGTAGCTATAAAATATATCCGGACAAATCACTATTTGTTCTGTTATTTTAGTGAAAAATTCTCCTAGCAATGAAAAATTCTCCTAGCAACTACTGTGCCCGATTGTATCTGTTAGTTAATACACAGAAAATACTTCTTAAAAGAATGTATACAAATGGATGACAAAGATCTTTATCTTTTTTGGCAAAGCCAACAAGTTAAAATGGTTAAGAAATTTTTTAGGTGCTCTAGACTATTTGGATGAAACAGTAGAAAAGTAAGATGTAACATGTCAAGAACAGAAAGGGCAAGAAAAGTGCTAAAACAGCAATAAAGGAGAGAGCATAAACCAACAGATTACAATATGAGAATTAAAATATAAAAAAATAGACTGCAAAAGTTATAATAAAGCCTGAAATAAACTATTTGAATCAGTATATAGAAAAATAAGAAAACAAAACAGTACCAGCTAGTGGTACTGTATGACTTGGAAAAATAAACAGGTACAATGAAGACATGATTGTGTATATTTGTTATAGGTCATCTGACTTGAAATGGAAAATTCCTACATCACCTCTTGAAGTGTTAAAACCGAGAAGCTACTATATTCATGTGGGACTTAACAATAACCATTTTAAAACCCATTAGGTAATGGAGACAGTAAAACATTAAAGTAGTTCCTAGAATACAGAGAAGACAGCTTTATGATCCAGAAAGTAGAAAATCCATCCAGAGGAGAAACTGTCGTGAATCTACTTCTTCAATAGGGAGGAACTAATTGGGAACGTGAGTATAATACAGAACTGCTTGCAGTACCCACCATATGTATCTGATTGTAAGAAGGTAAATCCTGTTAAAGAAAGAAGCTGAAGGAACATGGCACAGCAGAGAAAGAATATGAGACAGACTAGAATACATCTGTACCAAACTATTATCTCTGCCTTGCAATCCTAGGGAAAACGAAGTGCGCAGGCTCTAGAAGCATGCAGAAGGTTGTGCTGTGCTTGACACATCACTGGTGAACCAATACTAGTGGTCACCAATTATCACCTGAGTTGTTTCTCTCCTGTAGTTGGCAGCATTGTGTTGACATGGTAAAGTCATCTGGAAGTGAATTAAGTGGAAGCAGTTACAGCAGCATGGAGCATGATGCAAGTTAATTTATCTGATTTGGTAACTTAAGCTAACTTGTTTTAAAAGACTGTAAGATATATAAATCTATAATTCACAGGGTGCAACATAGAAATGTTTTCTGCTATTTCTTGACCCTCAGGAGGATGATGGTGGGAACAGAATAACATGGAAGAGTAGAGTATGGAGCACTCAAGCTCCTTTGGAGCAGTGCCTTCTCCAAGAAGGTCTCTAGAACTGTTCCCAGTCTTCATTGGCTACTTGGCTGGGTAGTTTCCATCCTACCCTGCCTGTTTTCATATACATGAAACTCAGCAGAGGCAGACAGGACAATGAAGTACTAGGGCCAGATTATAAACTTGAAGTACCAATAACTAGCATAAAGACCATATCTTCTGCTGGAGTGAAAATTCTCCAAATTAAGATGTGAACTAGCCTGTGTAATGTAGTTGTGGAGGACGACAGCCCAGCTATTCAAAGGATTGCATCAAGAAGTAGTTTGGTAGTCTCTTCATTCGTGTAGTGCAACTGTTGTGCTCTCACCAGTAGCACAGACGGTTCTCATCTGTTGCTTATCTGTGGAGGCAATCAGTCCAGGCAGGATAGACACAGTGAATTCAGTGAATAGGAAACAAGAGGACGTAAAGATCTAGTTGTGGACTCAAGAAATGGATTAGCTTCTCAATTTAATTTTAACTGATTTCTCATCAGAAAACTCAGTTTGGAAGGGACCCCAGGGCACCTCTAGTCTAACCTCCAGCTCAAAGTGGAGTCACGTATGAGGTCAGACCTAGTTGCTCAGGGTCAGGTGAGGTCTTGAAAACCTCCAGGGATGGTGACTGCACAGGCTCTCTGAAAAGCCTGCTCAACTGCCAGACTGACCTTATAGTGAGAAAGTTTATCAGTGCATCATGGTTGAACTTTACCTATTTCAAATTGTGCCTGTTTTTGTTTCAGCTACCATGTACTGCTGTGAAAAGCATGTCTCGGTCTTCTTGGTTATTTCAGCCCTGACAGGCTGCTGTTAGGTTCCCCCAAGCTGTGTCTTCACAAGGGAACATGTGTAGTTTCCTCAGCTTCTCATCACAGGGCAAGTTCTCCAGCCTTTGACCACCTTGGTGGCTGTCTTGTAAATTTGCTCCAGTTTATCAATGTCTGGGGGAAAAAAACTGGACACAGAATCCCAATATGGTGCAACGAATGCTGATAAAAGGGGAATAATCATTCCCTTTGAGCTACAAGCTGTGCTCCTGTCCTTACAGTGCAGGACACCTCTAGCCTGCTTTGCTGCAAGAGTTCACTGTGGGCTTATGCTCAGCTCACTCTCTGCCAATCCCTCCAGGCCCTTCGGCAGAGGTGCTCCCCAGCCCGTATCATTACAAGGTGGTCTCCCTTCCCATGTGTTGAACTCAGCATTTGTCCTTGCTGAATTTCATCAGGGCCCCGTGGCCCATTCCTCCCACCTGTACAGGTCTCTTTGGATGGCAGCCCTGCCCTCGAAACTATTGACTGTCTCCTCCAATTTGGTGTCGTTTGCAAACTTGGCATCACTTTCTTTCTTCCCCCAATCTTCTTTCTTTTGAGTAAATTAATTCAGGAAAGGGCTTTCTCTTGCATGGTGTTGCATGAGGTGCCTGGCTGAGGGATCTTTGAGCACAACCTTCTCAGCAAACTCAGGGCTTTCCTGCAATATCAAGAATAGCTGTATGTGTTGGAGCAACTATCACCCACTTGTATGCTTAAATCCCTGACTGAAAATGCTGTGTGTGGACAGATTGTGGGAGAGTTGTAAAGTGTTTCAGTTCTTAGCCCAAACAGTGACAGTAGACACTGCAAGACTGGACTGAGGAAAGAATGCATATTCTGAGGAACTAGATACAGTGAAATATTAAGAGCAGATACTATTTACTCCAGCTGTGCAATGGAAAACTTCTGTAGTCTCAATTAGAGTTTCTTATTTTTAAAAATCTTGAATAATTTACTGAGAACTAAGGCCATGCCGCCGTCTTATTTAAATAATTTATTTTTTATTATCCCTAACCCATGATGTTTTAACCCTGTCAAAATTTTGACCTCATTATTCAGCTGGTTTGACTAACTAATTTGGAAGAGCAAGTCTGGCAGAAAAAAAGTGAAAAAAAAAATCTGCCATTTTTCACTTTTTGCCTCAAGCATGTAACTGTGAATGATTCATAGCACTTCTTGATCTGTGACAGATTCATTACTAAAAGTTTATTTAATTATCAATACTGTGCTCTACTCTATTAAGAAAATCATACTTTATATTGACTATTACTTGTGAATGAAGTTATCAGTGTCATTCAATCCACTTGGAATCCTGAACATCTGTTTCATTAAGCTGATAGCATTTGTTATTGACATGTTTAATGCAATATATTTTTCAAGGGCATATTGGCAGTTTCTCCATGATAAGCGAACTCTCTGGTGTAAGCTAGTATATATGATACTGTGCATCCTGTTTGTTGTTGTCTGGATGTTTGGGGTATTTTTTTGGGCCGAAAACCTCTGAGAGATTGTACTGCAGTGCCCACTTCAGTAGTGCCAGATTAATTATTTTCATTGCTATTTTCATTGCAAATGTGTGACAAAGAACACAATGATCTCAGCATGTAAATTATATCTGGACGTACAAAATAAAGGGATTTATTATATGCTTTTGATGTTAGTTGTTTCCAGTTTGTCTAAATACATTAAAAACATATTATGATATTATGGATATTACGCAAACACAAGCATTAACATATTTTAATGCATGTTTCCATTTTTTTCTTCATTCCATTTCAGATTACTATCCATTACCATTAGTAATGTTTTATCTCTTTTGTGCTGGAAATTGAATTCAGCATTAGAGAAGGTGGATAATGTTCAATAGCAAAATTAGAAATATTCCAAAACAGAAAAGGTTTATTTTTTTTCTATTTAAGATTGTTTTCATGCTCAAATGGTATTTTCTGCTTGTTTTAATTATTCTCAATAGTTTTTATGTTGGAAAATATCTGGGTGAAAATTGGCTTTTTACAGACAAACGTTCCAAATCTAATCCACAAGCTTTCTTTAAAAGCATGTGGTACAACTACAAAACAATGTGTTTATTTATTTATTTTAAATATACAAAGTGTAGGGAAATCAATGATCTTTTTCGTCATTTCAGTGGACTAGTTCTTACACTGATTTCAGTTGCCAAAATACGTTACATTATGCCGAATCAATATTCTGTCTGTATTTAATGTTGTTTTCTGCTCCAAACCAAATTTTGTATCATTTTTCTCTCTCAAAGTTTACACATATAACTGCAGTTTAGCAAGAGCTATCATAAAATTGATGCAGTTTTAGAGATAGGAAAATGCAGAAAAACTATTTATGGTATTTTGAAATGCTTACATGTTTCAAGTCTTCTGAGGTTTTGTGTGTTTGGGGTTTTTTAAGTTTATTTTTATTGTACCAGTTTTGGAAAAAAAACCCCAAAACCCACTGGAATACAGACCAAATTAAAGACACGGAAAAACAAGTCTTCATTACTTTTTTTTTTTAATTTTTTCTCTTGCGTAGCCTACAAAGGATCAATCTAGTAACTGCCAGAAAAATAAGGCTTTATTTTCCAATGTCTTATGATGAATCAAGTGACTGTCTTTAAAATATAAAGCAATGTTTACGAATAGTGATAAATTAATACACAGTTAGAAACACATACAACTTTGTCTTTCTGATCAGTGCATCCTTATTCAGTAAAAATCAAGCCACAGTTCTTATAAGAACCGTTAATATTATTGACTGTTCTCTGAACTTTCATCTCTCTGGGTCTACTGAAGAAGGTAAATAACACTAGAAGATACTTTTTAAAAATTAGAATCTTCAGAAATCTCCATTCTAACATACCCATTGAACCTCTGCCGATGAGACAACTCATCTCCTTGGCTGCTTACTAAATCCCTGACCAGAGATGATAAGAAAAATTTCCCTTAGAAATGAACTGCTTTGTGGGACTGTACAGTCTGGGAGATATTTTCAAAAATGTGCAGAAAGATTTTTTTGGTTCTAAATATGATATTAACCAAAATTAAAGAGTTTCAAGCCACAATAACAAATAGCATTAAAAAATGGAAGAATAAGACTTCGGAACTTTATTCCTGGTCTTCTCTAAGCTAAATGAATGTTATAATTCATGTCTATCCAGACAATCCTTGTTCTGCCATTGGGCTGCGTCTTTCAACTAAAACTTTTTATGAATTCTCATTCTAGCTATTATTCAAACCAAAAGTTTTCAAGCTGATATCTTCCTCCAGACAGGTTTCTGTGAATACATATGTTTGTGTGCATGTGGTAAAAAAAGATCCCAAATTGGCATATATTTTCAAATTGGTAGGAGGACTTCATCATAAAACACAAAGCATCGCACTAGCTGTCATAGTTTTGATCCTGGCTGGCAGCCAAACATCACAACAACTGCTCGCTCACACTCCCCCCTTCCCCCTCCCAGGGATGGGGGATAGAATTAAAGGGGTGAAGCGAAAAGAGACTCGTGGATTGAGATAAGAACAGTTTAATAACTAAACTACAATAATATTGAAAATAATAATACTACTGCTGTCCTGGGTTAAGCTGAGACAGAGTTAACTTTCTTCACAACAGCTGTCAAGAGGCTGTGTTTTGGATTTGTGCTCAGAAGAAAGCTGATAAGAAGTGATGTTTATTCCACTGACAAGGTCGGCAGACCAGAGAATCTGGGAGGGAGCACAGCCCCAGTTACGAGCCCGGGATTTGATCTTAGGTTCAGGATTGAGACCCAGAGTGGCCAATAATCTATTCCATAACATACACGTCATGCCCAGTATATAGGTGAGGATCCTCCGGAAGATCGGCCCTTTTGGTTCCGGATCCGTTTTGCTCCAGGTCATCTCGCTCCAGGAGATCACTCTCCCAAGGCCTTTTCCCCCCCACCCTGGTCAGCTCTGGGTCTGGGAAGCTTGGACTGTTATCTCCGTTCCGTGAGTGCTGTTTTGGGACTCTCCCTGCTCCGGGATCGTTAGCTGGGAACAGGCTGAGTCTTGGTCATTGGGTGGGGGGGCAGTATCACTGTGTACCACTCGTTTGTATATTTGTATCTAGTATTACTCTCAATATTATTGTAGTTTGATTATTAAATTATCCTTATCTCAACCCATGAGTCCTTTTTTTCATTTATCCCTTTAATACTCTCCTTTATCCTTGGACGGGGAGGGGCCGGGAACTGCATGAGCAGGTGTGTGGTTTGGCCCCCAGCCAAGGGCTAACCAATCACATAATGATAATAATAATAGTAAAATATACAAATATATACAAACATACAAACAAGTGATACACAGTGATAACTACTCACCACCCAGTAAGCAAGGCTCAGCTGACTCCTGGCTAAAAATCTTGAAGCAGGGAGAGTCCCAAAACTGCAATCCCAGAACAGAGATAAAAGCCCAAGTGCCTGAGAGACTGAGACAAACCTGAGAAAGGCGTGACCTAGAGGAAGACAACCCAGAGCAAGGGAGAACTTCTAGACAGACCTCATCTACGTACTGGGCATGACATCTATGATATGGAATACACCATTGGTCAATTTGGGTCTCAGTCCTAAACCTAAGGTCAAATCCTAGGCTAGTAATTGAGACTGTGCTCCCTCCCAGCTTCTCCTGCACCTGCAGACACTGGCACAGCAGAGAAGCTGGAAAGTCCTTGACTGTTCTGACAGCAACTATAAACATCAGTATGTCATCACCCTTCTCAGCAGAAATTCAAAACACAGGCTCTCACTAGCTACTGTGAAGAAAGTTAACTCTGTCTCAACTGAAACCAGGACACTAGCTAACAACTTTAATATATGTATATTCCAGTCTCTCAACACCTTAATACCATGTACAAGTTTAAAGCAGCAAAAAGAAGCCAAACAAGTTCCAGACACCACAGACCCTGTAGTTCTGGTTTTCACATGGTATAAAATAAACCAATCTGTATGAAAATCAATAAATTATAGCAATTGATACTGGAACACAGTAACTTAAAATACTTTCCTCCATTTTTCCATCTCAAAAAGAAAATTCTGCTAATTTTCACACAACGTTAAGTTTGTTAAACTCATCACAAGGGTCAAACATCCACCAAGCTAGTATCATATTGAAACAGACCTTATCAGAGCAACAACTGGCAAATCTGTCCATCGAAACCAGCACAGTCAGCCCTTCCCCCACTCTCCCAAAGGAAACATTAAAAATCGTAAACACAACATGTTTCCTTCCAGTGGTACTTCTGTGCCCAAAGCTACATTGAAACTATGCTGGTGAAGCAAAGCAATCACCTTGGGACAAAATGGATTCACTTGATCAACTAACACTCAGTAGGAGAAAATTTTTAACAAAATAGCTATTTTCTCTTCTATTAGTTCTGATCCTCAACAGAGAACTACAAAAAAATGTGCAAAGTAAGACTTTAAATTAAAACTCTGAAATATACTGTAATTTATGAACTTCATTGTTTTCAGACACATTCCAGTCTCTGCTCTCATCTTTTCTAGTGCATACTTCATTATCTTTTACCTGGTAACTAGCTTGTCCTTGCAGATCATACAGTATAATGGTCTAACTTAAATTTGTTGTTTTAAACTGATTTATTTTGAGTTTGCTTCTATTTTGTTAAACATTGGGAAATAATTGAGTTTTCAAGCCTTGCTATTTCTTCATCTGATGTACGAGATAATATTACTTTCTTCTAAAAATCTTACCTGCCATGTAGAGCTTAGTATGTAGAGCTTTTACAGTACTGGATGTTATTTTGTACCACTAAAAATTCAAAAGTGAGAACATCTGTTCAAGACTAGTCAGTAGGCAACTTGTCTGAGTACTGTTTTTTAACATGAAGAAGGATATCCAAGTTCCTGGTCTGAATCCAGAAATAACTTGAATTTAAGTCTCCCAGCATTCATGTTTGTTCCAACTAGTAAACTTTTGACTTTATTTACATCATTTGTCTTTGAAGTATTTTGAAGATTTTAATGTAAGCCTAGTGTGGAAAAGGAAGGGAGAAGAGAAAGAACCAAATTATTACTTTGTTCTATTACTACGTGAGTCCACCTATCTTCTTCCTCCACACAGTTGCTTCCACTGGGAGAGGCACAGTCCCTTTCCAGCTGTTCAAAGTGCATGGGTAGGTATGAGCTGTGAATGTTCCCTGTGCCAGAAGTTTCATCTCACAGCAGCAGCAGCCTCCACAATGATACCCTGGTGGGATGAACGGATAGTTGCAAGTGAGATGTGATTGACATTTCTGCTGAGGATTAGCTATTCTCACCTCACTGCAAAGCATTGTTTTGGGATGGTGCATGCTTAAAAGTTCTTCCAGTTCGTGGTTCAGAAGTCTAGAAGATGGAGAATGTCCCTTTCCTCCACAGAGCACACTCTTTGCACAGCTCCTTGGTTCCTCAGTTTTCCCCAGACAGAATAGTAACCCTCCAGACCCAATGTCCAGCCTCAGTAGCTTGTTTCATTTATTATCCATATTTCTGTGTCCTTCCAGATACCTCTAGATAATCTTAACCCTTCTATTTATTCAATCATAGCTTTTTTTTAAGAAAACTTTCACAGATTTCAGGACCAGGATTTGCTGTATGCCGTGGCTCCTGACTGGTTCATAGCACATGCAGGCTGGACTGCATAGAGACTTGTTTTCTCTAATGTATTGAAGGAGTTATTCCTAAGGTTCAGTTTATATTATCCATTTCTACCATGAAGGGGAAACAAATCAACTTTTTTCCATCATACTGTACTTTTTCTTGAAGATTTATATTGAAATTGAGTTTAAATGTAACCAAAATGGAGGGGGGAAAAAAAGCTCACTCAATTAATGAAGTATGTCTTGAAGTAAACTACATGTCAAACTGACTTATTTAAAAGAGGTTAATTTTTTTTCTTCCCTGTGTGAACTTTTTGTCCTCCTAGTTAGACTCTGCACAACGGAACTCAGACAGAGCCCTCTGAGAACATTAACTATGTTCCAAAATAATTAGACTGTTTAGAAATGTTCTCTAGAATTCTCCTAGGAAAAAAAAGTGCTGATAAATCTGCATCAGGATAAAACAAACACATGAAAATATGCCCTTTTTGGCAACATTTACTCAGAACCTGCTTTTTAGTCAAATTTTAAGAAAAAAGATAAGATTTTCCTGAAACAATCTGAATTTATCCCTCAGGTAATATTATTTTCCATTAGACTTAGCATAAACAAAATACGTATTTTTATCTGCTGCAAATGAACTACAAATCTCCTTCTTTGTCTCTCTTCTTCAGTACTAAATTTTTTTTACAATGGAAATGAATAAATTGTTGTCACCATAGGAACTGATTTCTTCAATTACTTTATGATACAGATATGCTTTATTAGAACAACCTACAGCATAGTCTGCTGATTCAGCAGAGCATGTAGGGTTAAGTAAATGTTTTGCTTCAGTACATTTATACTTATTAAACTTTCACTTATTGCAGTGAGCCATTTTTGATTAATGTTGCTATTTCTGTTTGATGGCTTTGCCGCAAGGTTCTCACTATTTTATGAAAGGTATTGCTGCTAAGTTTGATCGATCAACTCCCAAATCAGATAGTTATGGCAATTTAAAGTTAATTTTTATTTTAGACTTTTAAATATAGTTGATGTGTTCTTTACAAAAAGTGCTTAATCTGTGAATTTACTGTCACTTGTTTTCTAAATATTGACCTGCTCAAATTATTTTGGTAGAAATTGGGAATACAGTATGGTACCAGGAAAATGATACAATGGGTAGTCAGTTTAATTTTGGGAAACTTAATTAAAGTTTATGCTGTACTTTGTACAGAGAAGTACCACATATTGCACTTGCAAATTATTATGATGAATTAATAATAAATCTTTGTGATGAACTCGTCATATGCAAATTCTAATACGTATTTCTGGGGAAAGTAAATAACAGATGCAGTCCAGCATGACAAATGATTTACTAATCTTACATATAATAGAAACTTTGTCCAAAATTTCAGAGTTACTGCAAGGAAAGAGGTCAGGAGATAATGGCTGCAGTGAGCTTCAGGAGTAAAGTCAGCCTGATAAAACAGTGTGTCTAACATGTGAGTCTGATAATTTTAAGAAAGCTCATCAATATATTAGCAGAATTAAACAAATTGCTTTCAGTTTTTTTTCAGATTCTCTAACTGTATCATAAACAACAGAAACGTTATAAAGCCTTCTTGCTGAGATGTTCAAAGCTCAGTTCAGCAGCATTCAAACTACAAATTGACAACCTGTAGAGTTAAAAATTCATTAACTCCCAGAAAGAAAAGATTGTCTCAGTTTTAACTTTAAAAAATGGAGGAACTATTACTACTCCTTATGGAAGTAAATAATGTTTTTTTGAGAGCAATTAAAAATGTTTTAAAAATGTTTAACAAAAAAAAAAGATATTGATGCAAGTAAATCTGTGCCAATTTACTTCAGCAAGTCCCAGAGAAAACAAGAGATCAGTTATGCACAAATACAGCTACTAACTATAAAGTATCACAAATATCTTAGAAATAATCTGAAAATATTCTGATAGTGATAATTGGTATCATTAAGTCAAAGTCAAAGATGACATGAATGATTTCTTACCTCTTCTCCTTCTTCCTTCCAAAACTGCAATCTCAGCCACATTTTCTTTGTTTCTCAAAGATAATACATTACTCAAATGAGCTGATAAGGAATTGAAATTCTAATAATAGAGAACATAAAGGTTTTGTTCAGGTTCTTGGGAATCTGAAATAGTAAAAACGAAACCAATCTCTGCATATATTTCCTCAGATGATTTTCACTTTCGTATTCAATCCATGAATCTTATGGGCTTTTCATACCCTGCCTACCAGCCTGCACGATTTATAACATTGTCCTAACCTGGTTCTCAATGCTCTTAATGGCTGCTTTAATGGTTTCCTGTTTGCAGTTAGTTAAGCAAATTTAAAGTAAGGTATCAACCGAGCAATGCTCATATCCTGCATGACCAGTTGTTTCGGGGGAATTTTTTTTTTCAGTTTGGTGAGTGTTTGCTAATACCGGTCAAAGGAAATACATCCAGCATTGACACAGTTGTCTTCTTTTAAAATGGTGCAGTGAGTCAGTCTCTCTTACATTTTATGGTGTTCGTGTGCCAAAAGGGCAAAATGCTTTTGGCTGGTAAGCCTATTAGAAGACTAATGAGCACATTTATGTTAATACCATGCATTGCCAAGGGTTGAATAATCTATTGATTTCCCTTAGTTGAACTACTTATTTTTCCACTTATCTCTCTTACCAACTTTGTCTCCTAGTTTGTTATACTGTTGTCCTTTAGGTGCTGAATCACACCTAGTTCAGAGAGTTGTTCCTTGGAATGGCAATGAGGTTACTAGTAAGGTGAAGGATTACTTGGGGTGGATAGCTGGGATGCAGTGCAACCCCAGGTGAGCTTTCAGTTTTTAATTCTGGTTTATCAAGTCTCTTTAAGCTCTGTACGTCTCATTTCTAGGTGGTTCCCACAGTGTGGGAAGTGTTTCAGAGGGGTTACATAGCTACTGCCTACTGCATAGGGAAGGGAGGGAAAGTAGCATGGGAAATTACCTCAGAGTTTCTCCTGGCCTCTTAGTTGTGGGAAGTGCTGCCTGGGTCTATACTGTAGGACACAGGTCCTCTGAGGTAGGTCCAGAGAGAGAAGAGACAGACTGAATTCCTCTGTCTCTCTGATTTACTTTGTAAGGACAGTGAGATGCATGTGCACAGAGGAAAGAAGGATGCTCTGTGGAAAATCCCACAAAGGGATTGTCCAAGGAAAGTAATTGACTTGTAAAAATGCCAAAATCAAAATGAGCATCACTGCTTGCCAGAGCGGATTATTCTTCCTAGAGCCTTTTGTGAGACCAGTATTTTATCAAGAAAGCACATACATGTTGAGTAATGTGCAACTGTTGTTGAATTAATTTATCTACAATTATGGTGGCAAAGCCATCAATGTAGTAGATTTTAAAATATTATCCTGAGATAGACATGTGACTCTTGCTTATGAGTAGAGCACTTTTAGCCATGATATTGGATAGTAAAGTAGCATTCCAATTAGACAACCGTAATGAAGTATTTCAGAGACAACATGTATACCTCCTCATTTTCCCTGGTGTTAAGGAAGTGAAAGCAAATAGCCAGTTGCACAATATTGTGTAATATAAGCTGGCTACTGTAAGTGCATGTTGTTGCAAATCTATATTTGTATATAAACACATAGGACTTTGTAAGGCTAAGAAAGTAATCAATACTCCATTTCCTGTCTAAGGTTATGCTTTTATGGGATAGATTTAGTGTTTTGAAACTGATCTAAGAGAGAAATTGCAGATATCTGAAGACTGCTATTCAGCTTAGGCTTTGGTATTTATTTTTTTGCCAAAGAGGAGCATATGTATTCTGCTGATCACACAGCAGCTGAGACATTACAACATCCTTAATATTTTTTAATTTTTAAGGGTTAATAATAAAATGTTAATTTCCAATACAAAGCAAACACAGCTACTGCCAAGCTGGGATGAGATGTTAACATAGCAGAGAGGGAGTTTAGAAAACACAGATTCTGTTCTTGATGCTCTTATTTCTTGGGATGGTTGACAGAATAACACGTGACAATTGGTTTGAGTGACTTTTTGAGAGGGCAGGCTATTATTTTTCTCAAGGCATCATGAAGGGTAAGTGATTTCTCTTGTAGCTGCAGGGCAGGTTTTTTGGAGATACATGACCCACACCATAGTAAGACTCAGTGAAGGGCATCCGTGAAGGGAATAGGGGCTTTTATTTGCCAAGTTGCACTGTGTTACAGATGGCTGCATTAGAAATTTTTTTCTGATACAGGACTTACAGATGATGTGTTTTACTTGCTGTGCAACACATGGAGTGAAAAGATAGATCTGGTTTTTAGTATGGGACACTAAACGTGATTACATCAGTCTCAACAGTTGTGAATTGTGTCAAACTCCAAAGTCAATGAAAAGCTTACTGTTCCTGTGTTTTCTGCAAGAAAGAATGACAAAGAATCAAGATTGAGGAATTATGGCAGTTTATAGTGTCTACTATTAACAGGCTTCATTAATTTATTTCCGTACAAAATTCTAATATTGTTAAATATGCTTTCCTAGAAAAAAAGTATTTTAAGGTCTAGCAATTTGCCATTTTTGTTAGATTGTTTTTACATCCTCTGGTCAAATTGTAAATATGTAAGATATTATTATTATTTATTACTCCTATTTTTCAAAACATCATTGTTTACCTTGATAATTTTAATTTCAGTCTGGTCAAGCCATGTAATGCTTATTAGTATGTTAAAACCATAGCTCTGAAGATGTAAATAAGTCATCCCCCCAAAAAAAAGAACACAGATGGAAACAATATGATAAAGCTTGTAATAAAAATAAATTATGTCTTGGGAAAAAATGTAATTTGCACAATTAGGTGATACAATAGAATGTTCCATAATTAGGTGCAATACAAGTGTAACCATCCTTAATCGCAGTAGTATGCAAGCCTTTCAGACTTCATTAAAGAGTTCCATTGGAACATGTGAATAATAGGATTAATATAGCCACAGGCACTGCTGGGTCAGCTGGCAATAGATCAATCCAAAACGTAGACCATATTAAAAGGATTATGGATTAGCAATTAGATGGCTTTTTCATGAGCAAGGAATAGTTCCTCAAGCTTTGCCAAAGGTTAACAGAGATAGGATGTCGATTTTTCCAGTTTATAATCCAGTAAGAACCTTAAGGTGGGGGGAATTATGGCATTTTCAGGATAATAAGAATGATATGAACAAAACATAACAAACCTTTCAGCATCAGTGGCTTGGCTTCACGTGGAAACTGTTCTTACCCAAAATGGAGGATACAAATGTGTACTGTTAATAACTACATCTCTAAGAAAGAAGATTTCAAGTGAACTGTCTCAGAGGTCAGAGACAGTCTTTAAGCCCTTATGTATAGCATTCAGTTTGAAAATATTTGTTGCATTTCAGAGAATGCGTAAATCAATTCTCTAATTCAAACTCTACAAATCAATGTTGAGTATTACTAACACTATACACCACTGAAATTATAGTTTGACACTACTTTTAGTTTGTCGATAACACAAATATCAAAGAATTTTTTTATAGCTTCCTGATGAAATACTGGATGGCAATATTGGTATGTTTTCAACTGCACAAAGAGAATGTGCTATGTGGATTCGATATGTATTGGTCACACTGCGAGCTGAGTCTCAACATTTCTAAAAATCAGGTCACTTATTTTGGATGCCTCAGTGTGCTTTTACTTCAGATGTCTAGCTCTGAGAACATGGGATTTTATGTAAAAGGAGACAGTAAATGTATTACAAAGATTAAATGGACATTCAAATGGCAAACAAATCAAGGATACCTGGAAATAAAAGAACGATTAACAGTGAATAATTTATTTAACAAACTTAAACATTAATGTCTGCTCACAAATAAGTTTAACTCACTTGTTATTCTACTGCCTTGTTATCTTTCTGCAGAAATTTTGGGACAGAGCTCTGACTATTAGTATTTCACTGTATCTATTTGTTATTCCAAAACCAAAAAAATGTTAGTGAGTTTGTTGGGATTAGAGATAAGTAAATTGCAATTAGAAATTGCCTGAATAATGTCTTTGCTAGAAAATTAAGTTTTAAGAAGATTTTTTTTTAACAAGCAGAAATATTTGCAATTATGAAAAAAAATGTCTAGGAATTTATTGAAAAATATATTATTTTGAAGGATTAAGGCTCTTGGTTGTTCAGGTTACATGACATTTAGACTAATTAAAAATACCTTCTATTAAATGAACGAAGTCAGCTGCAGCTGCAAACATTTTCATAAATTGTGTAATATCTAATGAAGGTGCACTGCCTTCAAGATAACAGCAGCCCCTGTAGAGACCTGTGGGCTGAATGAAAGGTTTAAAACTAGTTCTCCCTTCTCATTCTGCCCAGACCCACATCTTTGTGGAGCCTGTAGCTACACCAGGTAGTTTTCTGGATCATTCACTGTTTTATAACAAAAACTTTGTTGTGGAAGCTGTCTCTCTGGAGACCTGAAAAACTCATGCAAACTCAGACTTTGGTTCTGAATGTCTTTTAATGTGCCCACTACATTTTATTGATTTTTGTGGTAAATGCTTCAGCTTTCTACACAGAAAAGACTTAAGGGATAGAGGATTATATGTAATAAACATATGATTTAAAAAAATAATGCACAGTATTACTTTCTAATGCTGGGGATATTCATTAATATTTAAATCTCTGCTAACTTATTTTTTGTAATCATAACCTGCATTCAGAAAATCTGAAAAGGAGATACTTGCTACTAAAAAAGTTTGAGGAATGAATTTCTGACTGAAATCTGTATAATTTCTACTTTGACTTTACTAAAGTATACTGGAAATTTTAGAAGGTAGGGATTTCTAATTACAGTTCTTTTCAATTTAGTTGAATTGTGACAGCTGCTCTGATTTTGACAGGCAAGAAACCAAGTATTTGCAATGCAATGACAGCAACATCCATGACATTAATTGCGACGTTTGTTGGAAAATGTCATGAATTACATTTCAAATGCGATCCTTAAATAGGGATGGCCCTTCACTCATTTTACTTTGCGACAGAACTCTGGGACATTAGCATTATTTTTGTCTTAGACTAATAATTCATTGCATCAACTACAGACACTGACACAGGTAACAACGATCAGTGAACACTGAAACAGTCCAGTCAACTCACTGGCTTTATCAAATGCTGTTTGGCAGCCACTGCTCCTGGGTGACCAGAAGAATGGTGTTATATGCCTAATTAATTTATTTTATAATAGAGCAAAATAAGTGGTAACAAGCAAAAAATGTCTGTGTGATCTTTTCCTCTTAAGACTGTTTAAAACGTGAAATGAGGTTCCAATTATTTCTAGGACTGAGGCATTTATTTTTTTGTCAAAATAAAAAAGAGACAGTTGCTAAAGGTGGAATTTTCTTAAGATCACAAATAGCATAGGAACAGAAGGCCCACTGACTTTTCCATGTGGTGTGTGCTTCTAAATTTGCTTTAGTTCAGACTACTGAAAGTGTTCAAATACCTTGAGTCTTTTATTTTCACATTTTATCCTTTTCAGCAAGGGTTTTAGTATTTTAATCAACCACTAGATTGGATGTTTTATCAACCTCACTATTAATCTTACTCTTCCTTATGTGCCCACATATGCCATATAAATGTGGACCTCATAGAAAATCCTACCTGGAATATGCTGAGGCCTTGCTGAAGGGAATTAAAAATGGCAACGAAACATACCTTCCCAAGACCTATATTACTGCTTTGGGTATAATTGACAATTCCTGAGGAATTTATATTGTCCCATCTTTACAGCATTTGTGGGCATGCATGTACTATATGCTTACAAGAGATCAAGGTTGGAAAAAAACTTTCAGGAAATGGTAAATTGGGATTTTTGCTGTTCTTCAAAAATGTTTTGAATTAGAATTTAATTTGCAGAGCATTTTTATCTTGGGTAAGATGAAGGTGGGCAAGGGGAGACAAGGTTAAGTTTCCGAAACTGATACAGAAGTGCAGGGATAGCTTTCACCTAGGCTCAATAATCAGTGCATTCTCTGGAGGAGTGCTTTGGCAGAACATCCTTCTGTACATCCCAGTACTTCACAGAATTTATCAAACCTGCCTGCACATCCCATAGTGTCCAAGTACTCGTCATGGTCAACCCCATGTTTTCTACCTTACCATAATTCTAACATTATGACAGTTAACAGTATTAACATTTTTCTTGTGCTACATGGCGTCTCCTTATGTTTTGTTTGAATCAGGTCTTTCGGATTTTTGTCTTCTGTAATGAACTGAGACTGCCATAGCTGCTTATTGCTTATCTATTGGTGCATTATATCTCAAGACCTCTATCTGTTTTCAACATTTTCTTCCTTGCCAGCTCACACAAATGTCTTTTTAATCTGTCACCTTCTCACATTGTACAAAGAGTTCAGACCCATGGAGATGAGCATGTGAAACTCCCTCTCATCTCTTTCTGTATCTTATCAACTGATATGAAACTATCTTTTCCTTCTCACTTTTCAAAGTACAGTTTCTGTCCTGTTGAAATGCAATGACCTAACATTGAATAAAGTCTAGATCCTCAAGTATCTTAACCCATGCCACAGCACCTGGGTAATAGAACTGTAAGCTAAAGTTTACAATTATTACTTTATGGGTGTGCAGAAGTTAATGATCCCCAAGTAATCGGCACATTTCACTGTATAGATAAAGGTTTCTCACTGAAGCTGACTATTCTTCCATCATCAGTGAACTTTACCTAATGGGAGTTACAATGACTAGCTAATCTGTCCTTTTCCAAGTCCTTTTCCACCAGCATTTCACTTATGGAAAGCTCCCTTTTGCATCAGAGTGTCCTGTAACACCTTGGCCTCTGTCTAGAACTCTAGACCTCCACATAACTTCATAAAGTCACTACTGCTAGTACCATAATAGTCAAGCAGTTACCTGTACTCAGGTTGCAAAAATCCATAATCATGTTAATAAATGAAGAGCAGGGATCTCCTCTGAAAGCTTGCTCTGTAAGAAGGAATAATCAAATTGGATTTCCGTTGGGTTTGGGTTTTACAGTTGGATTCTGTCATGTTTAATAATGTGGAAATGGCAACTGTAGCCTTCCTACAGCTGTGAAGCTTGTAATGGCTCAGCTGAACAAAATCCCAGTGAGCAGCAATAGCTGAACACCAAAGCAGGCCTTGCCTTTCCATCACTGTTCACCAATGTTGTCTTTCTCTTCTGTCATATATCTTGGAGATTCCTACGTTCTGTCCAGTAAGGGTGACATTAGCAAATAGATCTAAAAATCATTACTGAGGGCTCTCAAAAATCTGAAGATGTAAACACACTTGTATGGATCTCTGCTAAATAGCTCTTTAAGATGTATGAATTTTCTTGTTTGGATATAGATCAGTGTTAACACCTTTGTTTCAAAGACAGCTATTCTAAATTCATTTGTTTAGGCCTTTATTCCCCTTAACATAACGTAATATGTACTTCATAAAGGGCTGGTTTGCCCTTCATTTCTTTACATGTTTCTACTCTTGCTGTTTATGTCATAGAAAACAAAGAAACAAAAATCTTGTGATATTCTAATATTTATTCTTATAATTTCTGGGTTTTTTTTTTGTTTGTTTGTTTGTCTTCCTTCACTTACAGGTGACAGGGGACAGGGGTATCTATCTATCTGAATGTAGATGCCTATATCTTTTCACAGTTATGGGGCTGTATGCAGAACTCTATATATCTATAGATAAATCTTCCTATCATGTGGAATAGCTATTTAGTTGATATTGATATCTGAGAGTAAATGTACCAAAACAGCACACAGAAACAGATAATTTTTCCTTTCTTTACAAGAAAGATTTTTTTGAGACCAATACATAGTTTATATACTTTCATGGAGATTTCCCCAGAAAAATGCCAATTTCATATAAGTTGCTAGAGAACAACATGATTGCAAGTAGATTTAACAAAAAGATTTTTTTCAGGCTATAGGATTTTTAGAAAAGAATGAGTTTTGAGGTCTGTACAAGTGTGGTCTCATTTTTCTTTTTTTGACAAAAATAATTAAATTGTTTTGTAATCAAAAAATAAAATTGGGAAGTAATTTTCTGATATTATTTCTACCTAAAGAATAGCTACACCTATGAAAAATATGTTTCTGTATTGTGCTCTCTACTGTGTGACTATTTCAGGAGTGTAATAGGGGTGATACATAATCTATAATATGTAACTCTATAATATCACGGTAAAAAAAAATCTCAAGCCAGAGATGGCAAGTTTTGCATGATTTCTTCTTAACCATATGTACAGTATTTTTCCTATGCTTAATGTCTTCCACTTCAAATTACTATAGTCAAACTAAGTAACGTTTTCTGAGAAGCTTCAGGCCCTTGTTTTGGTTTTGAATATGTTGTACTTATGTGTAATATATTGTGGAATTTCACTATCCAGGCAGAAAACAGTACTGTCAAGTGCTGTGTCTACCACAGACTAAATGTTACTATCCTTTTCCTCAGAGTGGACCATTTCATGGCGTGTTCAGATACTTGAAGGGTATAATATTCAGATTCCTGATGATGCTGAGAAACCACCACTGATCAGCCAACCTGGCCGGTCTTGTTAAGCACACAAGGTGTACAACTTATGGGTCACAAACCTCTTGATAGATCCTGTTGTAGAATACTGATATAACTGATTGCACCTCTTCACCTTCCTCTCACAATATATCTCCTTTGGGAATCATTTCAAATCACTCATAACCTGACAAAAAACCCCAACCACTTCTCTAAAAAACCCCTTCCCCTTCTCTAAAAAACCCGAAACAAATACAAACCATAAGAGAAAACTGTCAGGGCATCACTGGAGGAAATCTCATAGCAGCTGTCCTTTTCTCTGAAGTCTCTGACTACATTTCCACTCCTCTGCATTTCTGGGCTGATTGCAATGTGCTGTCTGTACCATGCCTTTCTCCATTTCATTGTCAAGTTACATTTATTTGCTCCTCTGTTAAAACAAAAATAAGCTCCATGAGTGGAAATAACAAAGGAAAGTAATGATCTGGATAGGGAACAGGCCAAAGGAATAGCAAAGCACTGTATAGTGAAAGGAATTGAAAGAACAGAGTGGGCATTATTGCTAGCAGTAGAGAATGTATATGGTGGTGGCAGGGAATCATAATTCCTACTTATTACTCTAATATACGATTAAGAAGGGGGGGGATTGTATGAGTGTTGAGTATATACTTGCAAGAAGACAGAAGTTGTCTGAGGGAATTCCTGTTAGCGGTTACAGAAGGATGGAGTATTGCTGTGGGAGATTTACAGCCTGGCTGAGCATCTCTGCAGCTCCTCTGGTGTGTGCGAGGTTGGACGTGCCCTGAGCAGAGCAGGGCTACAGGTGTGTGTTCGGCATTTTTCGTTGTCAGTACAAAGAGCTGTGCTTTTCATCCGTCAGTCTTAATTGCCTTTGCTTCTCAGCTGCTTGCCGGCCTTGTTAATAATCAATCACATTTTATTCATTTAACCTTTGTTTACCTGCCCCCTGCCTCATGCTTCTTATTGTCACAGTAGATGGCACAACTTCAACTGCTTGTTGATTAACAAATGCACACTGTATGTGCTGCAGCCATTTTAACTTCTTCACTGAATGTTGTGCTGTAGCCACTTTAGCTTGTTCTTTGCATATTGATTGAACACTGTTCGCATTGACTATTGACTGCCACAGACGATGTTTCTCACTTGCTGTTATCACCCTTGTTTCTTTCTCCCTCATCACCATTCATGTAAACATTGATGCTCATCCAGTTTCTCCTGGCCTTATATTTCTTCACTATCTGCATCTTGGTTTCATTCTCATACTTGTAAACTCACCACTTATAACTATTTCTTTCCTTTTTTGCTATTGTGTGCGAGGGCCATTTCTCCTCATCATCAGTATGGTCAGTCTCGGGAGTTCAGCATTCAGAAATAATGAGTCAGCCTTCCTTTTCTCTCAGCAGGGGATACTGATCTAACACGGAAAATAACCTCCTTTATTTTTCTTTTGTTTTCTAGGAAAACAAGTATAGACACCTAGGCTTTTAAGTTGTGGAGGAAACCTAGGTAGTAACATGAAGATATTGTTTACATCTCTCAATAAAATAATTTTGTCTTAATAATAATAAAAATAAAAGCAGCAGTTATCACTAAATAGCAAGAGTCTAGGGTCAGAAGATAAACATCAGCTAAAATAAGCATAGGATGCATTAGAGAGGAATACAGATACTGCCTGATGTTGCATGAGATGGTACTGAAGATCCCAGCTCTACAAACCAACGGTTATTTAATGGAATGTAACCTTGGGAGCAGGGAAAAATTGTTTTAGGGACAAAAAGAGAACAAACCACAAATATGCAGCATAGCTCTGGCAGTCTGGATATTGTAAATTTGTAGGTAATATGGATTTGCAGAAAGAGCACAACACAAAATCACATTGGTGAATGTCGAGATACAGTTCCAAATGGAGGAGGAAAAAGCATCAACATTATGTTGCTCCTGACAAAGAGGAAGAAACTATTGCCAACATCACTTGCTTTGCTTTGAGTGAGAAGTTGGACTAAATGAGCATGGGTCTCTCTCAGCCGACACCTTTGACTCAAAAAAAATTTTAGTAATATTCAGATAATAGACACTTAAATCTGTTTTTAAACTATATTATTCTTCTTTTTTCACTGACTCTTTTGTTTCTCTCCTCATAAGAAGGACTTACTGTCAGTTTCTGTCAAAATACATCCTGGAATACGGTTGCTACAAGGAAAAATATTGTCAGTGTGAAGATAGGGGGCTGATTGAGCCCTTTTTCCAGTTTAGGAACATCAGAAGAAAGTTGCTCTTAATTGAAATATCTTCATTTTTAAATGCAATTAAGAAATATTTTTGGGGGACAACATTTATTACATTATTACAATCAGTGTCTTGGAACTTCCTATTTCTAGAGACCCTGGCAGCTCTAGTGTTTTGTATGGATCATATTTCTCTTAATGTATCTTAGCCTCATCTTTGCCTCATTTCCAAGACTGTAATGGAAACCATATAAACTTGGTCTATTATGAAAGATGTGATTCAGCAAAAAAGCCAAGCTCATTGAAGAAAACATATTTGGGCATCCAAATGAAAATGCTTAGTAAGGTTTGGTGAAGTAGGTCTTGGGATGTAAGATAAAAAAGGTGGGGGAAGTGCTAAAGATAGGTCAGGAAAGAAGAGATCCAGCAGTAGCTCCCCACTTACGTATGCCAGAGTTAGGAGACAAATTTGCTGAAAACAGGGTTTGCTGAAGACAAATGAGACAGTGCCCACTATACTGGCCACATGTACTGAATTAAACCTTGTGCTACACAGTCCTACCTAGGACAATGACAATGCCAAGGGGCAGACAGGTACTGCTCAGTGCCATATTTAGTAGATCCTCCACACCTGACACGGACTTTATTTTTGTTGTATGGAGTTTTCACTGGTAACTCATTTCCACAGGTATTTCTTCACTATGCTTTTTTAGATCATTGCAGAACCCATAGCCATTTTTTTAACACTTTTTGTTTAAATTGAAGAAACTGGCATGTTCCTTTGAATTCCTGTAAAAACATGACCATTTCAACTTTCATTTCTTAAATGCTTCTCCTGTGCCTCAAGGTTGTGAAATAAAAGCTGACTCAAACATATCCTATATCCAATGAAGTAAATAGGGAATATATTTAGTTGTTTAAAAAAATAACCTGAACTTTGAAGGCCCAAATAATCATTTTTGAACAACTACAAACAACACTGTTATAACAAATGTTGCCTTTTCTATTTCTAGCTCAGATTGTTTGCTTAATCTCACCTTGAACTCTTCGATATTCCTTGAGAGACTTCTTGCACTTAGACACTTTAAGTCTCTTCCCATTTCAGGTGCCTTCTTGACTCCGATTGTCTTTGAGCTTACCTTTCTTATTCTTGGACTTCATTGTTCTTTCAGCCAATGTTATAAATTACTCTTTTCTCTCCGATTTGTCCACTATCCTTTGCTGTTACATTTTCTGCAGTCACACCATCTTGCCCTGTTCCTCATTCTCTGATTCCTTTGGGATATTATTATTTTGCTGATTGCTCTCTTTTCTACTAATTCACAGAATCACAGAATGTTAGAGATTGGAAGGGACCTTGAAAGATCATCTAGTCTAATCCCCCTGCCGCAGCAGGAACAACTAGATCAGATCACAGAGGAATGCATCCAGGTGGGCTTTGAATGTCTCCAGAGAAGGAGATTCCACAACCTCCCTGGGCAGCCTGTTCCAGTGCTCCCTCACCATAAAGAAGTTTTTTCTCATATTCAAGTGGAACCTCCTATGTTCCAGCTTGAACCCATTGCCCCTTGTCCTATCAATGGATGTCACAGAGAAGAGCCTGGCTCCATCCTCCTGACACTCATCCTTCAAATATTTATAAATGTTAATAAGGTCACCCCTCAGTCTCCTCTTTTCCAAGCTAAAGAGACCCAGCTGCCTCAGCCTTTCCTCATAAGGGAGATGCTCCATTCCCTCAGTCATCTTCGTGGCTCTGCGCTGGACTCTCTCCAGCAGTTCCCTGTCCTTCTTGAACTGAGGGGCCCAGAACTGGACACAATATTCCAGATGTGGTCTCACCAGGGCAGAGTAGAGGGGGAGAAGAACCTCTGTTGACCTACTTGAGCACAGTACCCTACTCTTGAGAGTCTTACCCTCTCAGTTGCTCTCAAACTCTGAGGCAACTGAAATTCTGTAAAATAAATGTCAGTTGCCTCAAAATTAGGCTCATGCAAGAAGACTTAATGCCATACAATGCATTCTGTAAATGGTCAAACCATACAAAGTAGGGTGAAATAGCAGAAATAGTGGCAAATCAAGAGAGTATCTGGTGTTTTGATTCACTCCGTCCTGGACGTCTATAAACCATAAGGTGATGAATCTCAGTGAATGAGATTCAGACATATGAGTGAACGTTTCTTGGTTCCTGGCCTTTGGCAATAGTACTGCAGGAATACACTTAGCAACTTTAATTATAATTATGTAATGACTTGTTCTGTGGGGTATGCGCTAAATTGCTTAATGTACACTGGCACTTTTATATTATCTTTCCCATGCACTGCTTTTGGGAATGTTCCACAGTGGCACTGAATTTTCCTATTTAATTTCATTTTGCTCACACCTAACTGCTTTTCAGAGACTAACTGCAGTTTTGATAAATGTTCATTCTAGACTAGTTAATTTCTTAGGCTGATAAAAGTTAGTTTAATAAAAATGTAGCTTCCAGCTAGATCCCAGATTTCAAAAGATAAGAACATCTAGTTTTCCTTTCCCCCCTCCCTGAATTAATTACTTTAAAGACATTTTTTCTAGACCGATTGAGAAGAAAGACTGACAAATTGAACTTCAGATTTGCTCTTTCACCAGACTGATACAAGAAGCAGGTAATGAGATCGACTCATTGTTAGTCACAAAGAAGTTTCTTTGAAATGAAACTTGTCAGACATACTTATTTCTTTAACAGTCACAGACATCGATACAAACAAAAGCAAGACACCGTAGGCTTACAGTTTCTTCCATAGCTATGTGTAACTAATGTGTATCCTTACAGCTTCTCAGAGTTTCTGTTAATTTGGGTACCTATTTGTATTCTTAAATTTTAATTACTCAATAATAATTTGCCAAAGGTATACTGTAAATTTTTGTAAAGCTACAAGTTGGTGGTGTGGACCTTTCATCTCTCTCCTCCCAAATAAGTTAAACCTCAGCTCTCATTTTTCCTGAAGACTGATTGTTTTCTATGTGTTAAATGAAGGACTAGCAAAAAAGCAAAATAGCGGGCTTCAGTACTGCCAGGTACTCAAACTGACAACCCAATTGACTTCTTCTGTGAGCAAACAAAGGTTAGCCATGGTAATAGAATGTGCTCAATTACAAAAGAATTTTGTCCCTTCAGTACTGGCCTGACAGATTATAAGATTTTATCCCAAGATGAGGATTTGAGTAACAATACATGATTTTTGCAGGTTCCATAAGAACCAACAGCCTTAGTATGGGAGGAAAACCAGTGAGTAAGCATACTCTACATAAAACAGAAAGCAAACCAGGAGACAAGAGGATGGAATGGGAAGAGCTATTTGCCTGGTGATAGTCACTATTGATAGATACGTATGGTTAAGGAATTTTAAGATAAGATCCTTCACCAAGCTTCCTTCTGCCACATACCATTCAGTGCTATAGGAAGGAGACAGAAGAAGGCCAGTAGCTACTGGAGAGAAAGAGGAGGGGTTATGCTAATTTCTCTACTATGAATCATCATGGATAGAATCAGCACTCCTCTTCCACCTCCTCCTCAACCTCTCTTCTCCACACATCAAAGATTATGTTCACAGTTTGAAGAAGATTTCAGCAAAAAAACCAAAAATTTTGCCTATCAAGGGCAATAATTTTAAATTTTGCATGCAAACTATCTAATTTTAGTAACTTTTTGCTTATTTTGCTGCACCTAAGAATCTATTTTCTCCATCCACCAGGAATTTCTTTCTCGTCTAGAGGAAGTTCCACCGCTTTTGTTTGTTTGGTTGGTTGTTTTACTGACTTCTGCCTCTCTCCTAGTGAGAGACTATGCTTACTTTCATTCCCCACAATTCTCACAACACTCATACTTCTGCTTTTCAGCAGGGAAAACCACATGTCTCTTTTGGGTTACATCTAACTCCCACCAAAAGACAGTCAAAGTTGTTCCTTTTTTTTTTCCAGAAGGAGTAAGAATAAGACAATCAACTCCAGCATGTCTGGGGAGACCTCAGAGAAGCAGGACATTTTCTTTACTACATGCACATTGACATTTTCCTTACTACATGCACATTTTGAATGCTCTTCTGAAAAACAAATTTGGTTTTGGTAGTTCACAAAAAATGTGCTTACCATGAAGCATGTGGGGAAAAAAGTTCTGATGACATAGTCAGTTGTGGTTTTTTGGGGATGTCTTTTTGGGGGTGAAAGGTTGCTATTAGATCATCTTTACAACTGTGAATGAATGAGTCCATCTCATTATGCTGCTTTCTTGATAGATGATCTATCAGTCCTGCTATGGGAACGAGTGACATCTGCCCACTGCAGATTTTGAATATATCCTATTGTGGTTTTGTGTGGCGGGTTTGTCTGGTAGCAGGGAGGGGCCACAGTAATGGCTACTGTAAGTAGCTGCTAAAGGTTTCCCTGGACTCCAGCTCTGCTGGCAGCAAGGGAGGGGCTGCAGTGGCAGGCAGGCCCTGTAAGTAACTGCTCAGAGTTCCCCCAGCTCCAAGTCTACTCTGGCAGCAGGGGAGGGGCTGCAGTGGTGGCCCCTGTAAGTGACTGCTGAGAGTTCACCCCCACCCCCGGCTCCAAGGCTTCAGTGATCAGAGGGCATGGGGAGAGAGAAGTACCACTGATCTAGTCCCCGTGAGAAACAACAGGAAGCTTCCCCAGCTTCAGGCTGGACCCACCCCAGGCCAGGGCCGAGACAATCAGCGAATAACATATTTAAGAGGGGGCAGGGAACAATGGCGTTGGCATGGCCCCAGGCAGGGCTCAGCTCAGGCGGACCGGCCTGGATGCCCAGCCACCTGCTCGGCTTCTGTGAGCCGATCTGCCGTAGCCCAAGCCTCTGCCATGGCTCGCCTGAGAGTCCGCTTCCTCGGGAGCTGATGAAGACCTGTGGCGGAGAGAGAAGTGAGATTTTGAGAGGAAGGACCACACAAAACTCCGGTCAGAGAAGGGAGGCAAGAAAGGAGAGAAAGCACCTCCGGCATTTCCCCTGCAGCGTGGTGAAGATTCAAGGTGACACATGGTTTGTCCCTTGGTGCAGCCCATGAGAAGATGCAGCCATGGAGGACCTCATGTAGGAAATAAGGAGAAGCCCATGCTGGAGCCGGGCAGTCATCGGGGGACTGTGGCCCCATGTGGAAAAGGACTCACACTGGAGCAGTTTTTGAGAAGGACTCTCCTGTGAGAGGGACCCCACGCTGGAGCCGGGAAAGACTGTGAGGAGCCCTCCCCTGAGGAGGAAGGAGCGGCGGACTGACTGCACCCCGATTCCCTGCCCCCCGGCGCCGCCAGGGGGAGAAGGTACAGAACAAAGCCTCCGGGCCTTGGGAAGAAGGGAGGGTGGGGGAGAAGTGCCTTTTTAAGATGTGGTTTCTCTCTCTCAGTATCTTGCTTCTTGTTGTAAATAGTTAATAAATTCAATTGGTTTTTTGTTCTTCCCAAGTCATGTTGGTTTCTTGCCCGTGACGCTATGTGGTGAGTGAAACCCTCCCTGTCCCTGCCTCAGCCCACCAGGTGTTTAATAAAACTGTCCCTGTGGCTTTATAAACCACAACACCTATTTTCAGAATTCATTTCCCTAAAAATAAAACTGTCACTACCCAGGTCTATCCCAGTGCAAGTCAGTCTGGAGAGTTCAGAGTGACAGTGGGATGATACAGGTTGGTGTGGCAGATAGTGGTCTCCATGCTGCAGCAGCCTAATGGTTGTCAAGCTTTTCCAGAGATTTCAGTGAAGGAGATGTCTAAGAATGGACAGTGCCCTAAGCATCTAACACAGGAGTAGAGAAATAATTACCATTAAGTGGTATTCAGTGTCAGGACGGGAGGCAATGAGCTGAAACTGAAACATAGGAAATTCTGTCTGAACATTAGGAAACACTTTTTTTTTTTTTTTTTTTTTTTTTTTTTTTTTTTTTTTTTTTTACTGTGAGAGTGACTGAGCACGGGCACAGAATGCCCAGGAAGGCTGTGGAGTTTCCATCCTTAGAGATATCCAAAAGCCTGACTCTGGGTGACACTGCTTGAGCAGGGAGTGTTGGACAAGATGACCTCCAGAGGTACCTTCCTGCCTCAGTCATTCTATGTTTCTGTGATTCAGTGGTACTAGGCAGGTAAAGAGGGATGGGCTAATCAGGAGGCTGAGGCTGAATTTGCAGCCTATTTTGTAGGGTGTGGCCTGTAGGACAGAAGGGACATAATTTACTTTAAATATTATGGAGAAGGGGAAGTCAGTGGTGGGATTAAAAAAGAGAGGATGTATAGATAAAAAGATAGCAGAGGAGGTCATCTTAATGTAACAAAGTGGACAGGGAACAGATTACAGGGGGCACTGCATTGCCATGATTACAGAAATAGCTATGGCAGTGTACGCTTTCACTGTACTTCAGGACATTCAAGGAGAAAATATTTAAGGTTTAAATTAACACAATTTTCTGTAGACACCTTACAATGACATGTTTGACCAACACTGATTTACTAATTAGTAACAGCCCCACTGCCTGTTTTAATATGACTGTACAGTAACACTCTGTATTTGAAGTTCTGTCTAATTCATGTATACTGTATTTTGAAGCTTTGTTATTTCTAACACGAATAATTGCACGCTGTATGGTAATACCTCTACAGATGTTTCTCTGTGTCAGAGGTATACCTTTTTATTCAACTCAGTAAACGTAACTGTGAATATAGGTTTAAAACAATACTATAAGAAATAACAAAAAATCAACTTGTTTATTTTTAACACTGGAATGTCAGTAATGACACAAAACTGGCTTGCTGTGTCACCCCTTTGTGCTACAGGCCTGCTAGGATGCCATGATGAGCTTGCTCTATTAAGCCTAAGGGCTTAACATTAGCAGCATATGACAATTTTCTTATCAAAGTCTGCTTTGCAAAGCACACAGAGAGGAGGAAGTGAACTAGATGCTGTCACGTGTGGGGTGGTGTGGTAATTAAGGAAAACTGATGAAGCGTGGAAAGAGCAAAAAACAAGGGTTTCACTGTTAGACATCTTACATGATTGGAAAACACACCAGTGGAAAGCTTTTTTGCCTTGCAATAGGGACTTTTTATTTTTGGGGAAAAAAAAAAAAAGTGCAGTCATTAAACTCAGCATGGAGACAATCTGAAACAGGATCTTCATCAATCAGATTAACTGCTTTCCGAGATGAAAGTAGACGAGGCACAGTGTGAGCCTGAGAAGATATTTATCAAAACCCATATTAATAACCACTTTCAGCCTTTTCCTGACAGTTTCATCTTAGCTTCCATGTTTAACATTTGAGTATCGTATGTTTTTGTCAGAATGAGGCTGCTAAGAGCATCAATTAATTAATTTTTCTGAAGTATGGTTTGGAAAGGTAATAAAGTAACATTCCCTAAGGCCAGGACCAGTAACGGTAAGCAGCATTCTGGTGCTGTGCAATTTGTTACTTCAGAAAGAAATTAAAAGCACAGAATCATTTCCACTTTTAAAAGCAGAATATATTCAACTTTATTTTAATAAAATTGCTGAGAGGGATTCATTTTTTTAAATAATATTTTCAAATAATATAAAGGATGCTGCTGCTTTTTATTTGTTTTATTTTAATAGGAAAAGGATTGCTTCTGGCAAAATAAAAGGCAAAAAAGATGACTAGAATATGTCTCAATACTGTTATTTATTTGTTATCATTATTATGATTTGACTTGTTATTTGGATCTTACTGATCTGTTCTGGAATTTTCACTGTGGGGTGAAGGAAGCCTGCTGTCCTGTGAAGGAAGCACAGAGAAATTAACCCTCTCCTTGTTTCTACTGCTGCCGTATTCACATAGGGAATTTTTAAAATACCATAGCTTTACAATCCTCTCCCCTGGTTAAAACCTGTGTAATTCTTGTTTCTTTTACTGTGCAAGCATGGAGATTTTTTTGCCTTGTAAGTACTGGAAGATAAGCAAGGATAAAAAGCTGTTTAGTAACATAGGAAAGCATCAAGACAGACTTTTTTGGTATTTTTAAAATCATAAGCAGATAGTGGTTGAATTTGGATACCTTGTTTTGATCTTGCACCCTTTTACTTCCACATCCTTTTAGTCCCACCACAAACAAAGTAATACTTCTATGCAAAAAGACATATGTATGTAAACTGCTGATGGCAGCTCTTTTCTCATTGCCTGTGGGGAATGTCAGCCTATGTAATTAGTGTGCCCTAATGATCAAAACACTCTGCTTACCAGTCACTAAATAAATGTCTCCACACATTTTCTATGAATGTATTTCAGTCTGATCTCATGAGAGAATGAGATATAGGAGGACGTACTCTACATGCGTATGTGAAGTGTGTAAATGTGTGTCTGTGATACCTTTGTCTATCAGTTCTTGTATATAACTTTTGAGTACTTTGACTACTCTCAACCAGTTTGGCGTAGTTCTGAAGATATGGGAAGTTCATGGGAACTAATTACTCTGCCATTCAAGAGAGCTAGAGAGGCAGTCAATCACTGCAGAACAGGATGAGAATAAGAAACATGGTGAAGTTGCTTTGATAAAGATCAACAAGCAGGGACTTTTTTTCTTTCTTCCACTGGAAGAGTTCAGAAGATCACTTCCAACTTGACATGCTTCTCATGTCTTATAAGAACCCTGCTGCTTTGTGTTCCTGTTCTACATGTTGAGGCTTTATCTGGGCACCATTATTCAGGGACAACAGAACAAAGGACCCCTGTGTAGCGTCATCTTTCCCCAAGAGTGGAGACCAGAACCCTGGAAACTAGATTTCCCAACATCCATTGTGTCATCATTTCTAAAAGCAACTTTTTTCTAAGGAATGTAGATTTTTTTTGTAAAAAAAATTATTTGGTGGTCAAATATCCATTAAAAAAGTTGCATTTTACATCGTAAAGGTATAATTATGACCTCCTCTAACTTTCAAGATAATGGCGTTCTTCCTACTTCCAGTGGGGAACCTCTGTCTGCTTCGTTGTTCTCACTGGGAGTGAAAATGACTCAACAATCCCCTTCCTCAACCAGAAAGCTGAACTCTCAGCTTTTATAGAAGCTAGATGAAAAAAACCCCATGATATATGTATTCAGCTGTAATTTTTTCACTTATATTCTAACAGTGCATGTGACTAGTAATCAGTAATTTATGGACATCCATTCTGCAGAGATCGTAGAGCACCATCAGGATAAGCTCAAAACATATTGTGGGGTCTACAATGAACTTGCAATGTCCTGACTCTAATAAACAGCTGAGCAAAGCATTTAGCATTTGCAGCATGAAACTCAGACTTGAATAGATTGCCTCTGGCAAGTAGGGCTCTGTGTCAACTCCCTGACATCCCCATGGTTAATCTTATGATGTGATGCAGATATTCCTTGTTCCTAGTCATCTGAGAGTTATTCCCAAATGTCCAATGGGTCCTCAGGTTGCTGATGTTCATCAGATTTTATTTTTTTTTTTGCCCCTGGGTTGGCACTCATGAGTAAACGGAGCAAAGGGGAGAGAAAAGATGGGAAACAGGGTTACCTGAATGCATAATTTTCTTACAGAATTAGTTTGGCCTACAGGAGAGATGGGGAGGCACTCTTTGTCAGGGAGTGCAGTGGGAGAACAAGGGGTAACGGGTATAAGCTAAAAGAGGGTAAATTTAGACTAGACATTAGGAAGAAATTTTTCACTATGAGGGTGGTGAGACACTGGAACAGGTTGCCCAGGGAAGCTGTGGATGCCCCATCCCTGGAGGTGTTCAAGGCCAGGCTGGATGAGGCTTTGAGCAACCTGGTCTAGTGGAGGGTGTCCCTGCCCATGGCAGGGGGGTTGGAACTTTATGATCTTTAAGGTCCCTTCCAACCCAAACCATTCTCTGATTCTATGATTCTATGCTTGTTTGTCGAAAGTGAAACAAATCTAGTTTTTTTTTCTCATAAAACAAAGAAATAGCCTATTACAGCTAGAGAGTGTTCATATTCAAGGTCAGTGAGGGACAGACATGAACATGTTCTCTGACCCACTAGATGAACTAGTATGAATCAGATCCAAAGTCCTGTGGAATTCCTCGTGGCTTGGAGCCATGCTCTTCTCCAAGTATAAAATTGTCGTGGATGTAATCAAACCTAAGCATATTTACAGGAATATACAAGTCTGAAGGGGGTTGGTTCAAATTCTTTGCACCAAGCTCTTTTCTAAAGTTTAAGGTAGCTATAAGCGAATTAGGGAACATTTTCTCTGTAATGCAAAGGGACTTTAACAGGAGCGTGAGAAGACTGTTTAGCAGCCAGCCAGAATCACCAGCTGAGGTCCCTTGATTTGCATTCAGAGGTTACAGAGCATACAGCAAGAGGGAGGATTATGGAACTGAAAGGTCTTTGGTACGGGCAGACTGAGTTTGTGGTGCCATAAAGGAAACTGAGAAAAATCTCAGGAAGCTGGGAGCTGAAAGAAAACTAGTTTGTTTTATGTTCTAATTCACCTTCAGAGAATTAAGAGTTAATCTCTGATAGAACTCAGAGACTGGCTGAACTCTGTGAGCGTCAGAAGATCTACTGTTACTGTCTTCCCTACTAGGGTGATTGTTAGTGCTGGATAAGGAAGGTGTGCATCAAAGCAGAAGGATTACTGTGATTTTAAAGCACTATTTTTCTGAAAATGGAATTTTTGATTTCGGTGTTTACCACTATGGAAAATTAACATTTAGAAATGCACAGCAGTTCTTGCTAAGGTAGTTAGTGTAAAAGAAAAATAATCAAAGTAAGTGTATGTGCACAAGCTAAGCTGACCCAAAGCTGTGTGACCATGCTGAAAAGTCAATTTTGCTAGGTAGGATCTGTGAGGCACTAAAAGGAGTATACTGCTTAAGGTCAGTACCAAGCACTGGTGCACACTGAGAATAGACTTTGCACGCTGAATACAGTTAACACTGTGAAGAAGCTTGTTGTAAACAAAACAGCCTACAATTTCTGCTACAGCATCCCAGGAGTCAGAGACCTTTTTAAACAAATATTTCCTTCCATGAAGTTTTGTGCTGTGCTCCACAGGGTCACTGGGACAAGTCAAAAACATGATTCCAAATATCTTCTCTTTTCCTCCCGCTTCTAAAACATTTGCTTGATGTTTGCTGACTATCAGTTCTGGTTACTTTGTGTTACTCCTAGAGCCTGAGGAATTAAACTGAAGATCAGCATGGTGCTGTTAAACACACAAAGACAGACAAATGAAAAAAAAAAAAAAAAGGAAACGAAGCATTACTGAAAGTCTCTTCTGTTACTGAGATGTTGAGGTTATATGTATATCACATGAATACGTATATGAAGAGCAGCACAGTATTATCTACTGAAGTAGTATTATTACTGTCAGATAGTTTATAATTTCTGGACATAATAATGTAGGCAATAATTCTTTAGAAGATCTGAATTGTTATTGTGGTTAGTTTTTCATCCTGTGGAGGTCCACTGATATTCAGGATCATTTGTGTAGCAGTGTTTGTGTACTCTCTCAGCAGTAAAATTTGATCAGTGGTGTTTTCAGTCCAGGTCAAGTTACAGGGTTTGCATGTTTGGGATTTAAGGGAGGGAATCTGTGAAGATCCTCTCTGAGCATTATTGTTGTCTCTGAGAAATTGCTAATTGACAAAAAAATATGTAATTTTGCTGAGTCAAAATGGTTGCTTCCTGATAAACAGTCCAATACTGTTTAAAAGTACAAATCTCAAGTGTGACACTCAGAGTGGCCATACTTTCAATAATGTTTCAGTAAATTTCAATAAATATTCTACTGCCCTATCATCATACTGAACTACATAATTTCTACAAACAAGTTTTTGTTAAATTCAGGTTACAGCCTAGCACATCCAGTCCATTGGCATGGCCCCCAGATGACATCCAGAAAAATGTCTTCGGTCTTTCCTTACATTTCCATGGAACTGTTTTCAGTGTTCATGTCCTTTGTCAGACTCTTAGGTGGAAGAGAGTATGTAGTTGTGGATCATGCAGGACTTTTTGGCAGCTTTTCCTCCCTGACTATAAAACTTTCATTTCTGCCTTTCTTTTTGATTTTTTTACTTCTTCCTGTAATTTCACAGCTCAGGATAGTCTATGTAAACCATTTGGCCCCATTGTGATTCTGTATCATGCCTCAAAGGAGAAGAAATTGATGAGGTCTGTATTTCTGAATCATGCTTTTTTTTTTTTTTTGGTAACTTGATATGCTTTTTTTTACCTTCCTATGGTTTTGAAAGCTCAGATGGAGTTTCTTTATTCTTTTACTTCTTGTTTGCATGCTGACTGAAGGCAGTCATGCTTGTTCATAACTACATGCTCAGAATGACATGAATCCCTTTTCAAAATAACATAGCTAACAGTCTGCACATGCAAGTTTCATATATTCAGCTGTGTAACTACAAAGAATCCCCTTGCTGCCATCTCACACATGCACTGAAGGTTGCCCTATGGCTTTGGAGAAACATCTTTGTGGCTCTGCGCTGGACTCTCTCCAGCAGTTCCCTGTCCCTCTTGAACTGAGGGGCCCAGAACTGGACACAATATTCCAGATGAGGTCTCACTAGGGCAGAGTAGAGTGGGAGGAGAACCTCTCTTGACCTACTGACCACCCCCCTTCCGATACACCCCAGGATGCCATTGGCCTTCTTGGCCACGAGGGCACAGTGCTGGCTCATGGTCATCCTGCTGTCCAGCAGGACCTCCAGATCCCTCTCCCCTACACTACTCTCCAACAGGTCAGTACCCAACTTATACTGGTACCTGGAGTTGTTCTTGCCGAGATGCAAGACTCTACACTTGCTCTTGTTAAATTGCATGACATTTTTCCCCGCCCAAATCTCCAGCCTGTCTAGGTCTCGCTGGATGGAAGCACAGCCTTCTGGCGTGTCAGCGACTCCTCCCAGTTTTGTATCATCAACAAACTTGCTGAGGGTGCACTCTATGCCGTCATCCAAGTCGTTGATGAATATATTGAATAGCATCAGTCCCAATACCGAACCCTGAGGAACTCCCTGAGGAACTCCACTCGTTGGAGATACAGGCCTCCAACTAGACTCCGTCCCATTCACCACAACTCTCTGACTTCTTTTCTCCAGCCAGTTCACAATCCATCTCACTACCCGATCATCCAGATCGCACTTCCTCAGTTTAGCCGTGAGGATACTGTGGGATACTTTTCTGTATTTAGATTTTTGTACTCATCTGCTGGTTTTCAAATTTGTGTTAAAATAATTACATTATGTCACACATAACTAAATACATCTTCAGACCTAGGGCAAGTAATAGTGGAATGTTGGAGATCCAGCGTTCTCCTTTTCAGTCAATTTAAGGTAGGACAATCAAATGTTTGAAAATTTGAACTCTGAAGTCCAGCTATCCCTTGTATTACTGAATTGGGTAAATTACGGTAAGCAAACAAGGGCACAGTTTTATTTCCAGGGATGCATATGTATGTATATTCACACACACATCAAAGTCAGTAATCTACTCGAATTCAGACGGCCTCCCAGTGTAGCACTGCTAAAATGCAGCAGTTCTTTTATGTCACGTCACACAAGGAACAGTAGTATTAGTAACAAGTTTGATTGCTCTCAACTTCTTAGCAATGATGAGGCTGAGGGCAGTCTTCAGTTCAATTTCAGGTGAAATAAAGAGATTTAAACAAAAAGATTTTGTGCAGTCATATCATGTACACTGTCTAATCTAGCTGTGGGTGTTCTCATTAACCACATAACGGAAAGGCTCTGGTTGAGATTCATCTTGCCTTGGTTATATGTAATGCATCTGTCTATGTTTGAATTAATAGTCTAAGTCTCATTGTAGTCAATGGAGATATAGCCAATACAGTCAATTGCGTCTAGAGAGCAGTTCATCTTGTCCTAAATTTGGTCAGATGAATTGTTCTTTAAACTCCATTAACTGTATTGATTAGCTCTCCAAGACTATAATGGAGTCCAGACAGTATGTCTGTTGTAGACAGGCTAGATGGTAGGCATCTAGAGTAAGAATTTCATGCCCTCTGCTGTTCTTCACTACTATGAAATCTGGTTGAAGTACTAGTGAGTCTGGTGTCCCAGAGGCAATTCAGTACAAGAATACTCAGGTTACAAAAGAGCTTAATAGAGGAATAGTACTTTATCATCACAGCCCTGGCTACCTAAATAGCATTGGAAGAAAAGAATTTATTTCTTCTTGCTCTTTTGGATTCATGCAGGGGCCCACAGGATCCTCGTCCATCTGTAATCTCATATGTTTTTTTAGTCTAGCACATTCATCCTGAAACTTGAAGGAACTTTGTCTGCTGTTTGAATGTTTTCTCTGGGTCTTGTTCAGACTAAATAGTATAACACTGCAGTGAGTTCAGTAGGTCACTCATACAAAGCTAAAAACAAACGCTTCATTGTTCTTTGTTGACTTGCCTTTCTGCACTGTGTTGTCTTCATAAATTCTGAGCTTACAGAGCCCCAAAAAATTACTGTGATAACCTAATCAGCTCTCCTGACAAGCTTGGCCATGAGAGTTCTCTGAACAACTCTGTGCTTGAACCTGGACCAAATCTTGATTTGAAAAACAATTAATTATTGGTGAAAAATCCATCACTGTCACCAATTAATAGTTCTAGCTGAAACTTTACCCTTTATTTCCCATATGACCTTTTCTAGCCCTTATAGTGATAGAAGCAGTGTGCTAGAACAGAAAGCTCCGTATTACCATGTTTTTCTTTCTTTGACGTATAGTTGTATTTCCTACTGACTAGGTATGTGCAATAGCTGCCACAATGTAGTGTCTTTTTCCAAGCTGTCTTATTGGAGCTGTTTCACATGAGATATCTGACTAAATATTTATCACAGTGGGGGCTTGAGTCTCTGTTTCTTGCTTTTCAAAGGAATACAATGAACACTGACTGATTTAACCTTCAAGTAGCTGGTCCAATGGATTATTTATGCAGAATGTCACAGTGCTAAAGAAAGGGTGTGGTAGATCCTGTGTCCATATCCAGGATACTCAGTTGGGATGTTAAAAATGTCCTTGTCCGAGTCAGGCAGAGAAGAACCTTAAACTAAGGATCCTTCTATGCTTCTAACTGCACAACTAGTGAGCTATGAGTACTCTGGGTTGGGTCTCATTTCTTTTGTTACGATAAAAATTCCAGTGTGTACCTAAAGACTCTTTCCAATTCAAATCTAGTTCCCGCTGTGTTAATTTTAAAAGTTTTGATTTAGGAGAAATAGCAATTTCTCCCAGAAGAATGGCTGTTGAAAAATTTTCAAGCTGTTGCTTTCAAGCTATCACTGTTGATAATGATCCCTTCTTTACATAGAAAAAATTTCAGTTTTTCTTCTGTTATCTTTTTGGTCTTGTGCTTTCTCAGAGGGGGTGCAAAAAGACAGATGAGGGCAGAGTATTTTGGTTGCTATTTTACAGTCACTTATCACAGGAATGTAATACCTTCCCTCTAAATTCATTATTCCTTGTCTCTGAAAATTTTCTGCTTCCAATAGCAAAACAATTCCACTCTTCCTTTAAACTGATTTCAAGAGAATTACTTCTCAGCCAACTACAAGATGAGAAGTTTGTGATTAAAAGCATAATGCCAGCTTACATGATTTGCAGATAAAGATTTCCTGTCCAAAGTTTTTCTATGCACATTGATATTATCCATTTTGAGGAAGGGCTTAATATTCAAAACTCTTATTATTTTCCCTTGGAAATATTTGTACAGTTAAATGCTGATGCTGGTACAGGCACCGTAGAAAGATGTGGAGCCACCCTTTGCCTCAGAGCCCTTCCAACTTGGGCAGACAAGAGAACACAATTCTACAGGAACAGCAATATGTGTAATTATGTGCGAATATATGTCATATTTCTGTGCCATATTTTACTTTGTATAAATACACATAACTGCTTCAATGTCCAGTCATCACTTTTCATTGCCTTTGAAAAAAATCTAATACTCCCAGTGACACAGAATTAGGTATTGTGTCAGGATTTAAGGGAATAAATGGTAATAGCTTTTCAGATTTGTTTTATAGGGAACATCTTGGAAGAGGATGGCTACAGTTTATCTCCCTGCCAACTTTTGCATCATGCTGCCTAGTTAAATCTTGCCTGCCAGTGGGGTACCCCGGAGGGAAGGGGCACTGCAGCCTTCCACGCAGTGCCAAGCACCTGCCTGCCTTTGTGGGCAAAGGCAGCAGCAGTGCCCGCAGGTCAGCATTGTCCTCCGGTGAAGAGGTCTTGGTCCTTTCATGAATGCCATGCTCAGGGAAATACTGCTGAGTAGATTAGGCCAAATGCAGAGTTTTGACTACTACACTGAAACCTGAAAAGTTTGTCCTTTTTTTCCATGTTTATTTTTAAAGATAACCTCAAATTAGTCTTTGTTGATACATGGCATTAAAAAATCAGTGTTTTTACTCTCTGTTTTAGCCTTAATTTTTCCTTGGTTTACCTTATTTTTTCTCCCAATTTCCCCTTTTTATATGTCTATCTTTTTTCAGTCTATATGAGCAGTTCTGGGCAAGGTGACATACCCATCTGGAGCACATAAAAGCATAGCTGAAACTTTAAGGTTTATCAGTTTCTGCTTGTAATGAGGTGTTGGCGGGGACAGACTGGAGAAGCTGAGGCCAAGTACTTTGTTCAGTTGTCTGCCTTTGGTGACAAAGGGTGAGGATGGAACATTGGTAAGAAGGACACAGAAAGGGCTCAGCTTTCGGTGGTGGTTGTGTGGTCTGGGACAGAATGGATGTTGAGGTTGAGTCTAATATTAGAAAAAAACAGTACAGAGTGAAAAACATTTAGACCTTTGCAACCCATATTGATCAGAAGAGCTTTTGTGCTGCATGAGTTTACAATATTTTATCTGAATTAATAACTTGTAAAGGAAGGATATGAAAAGATGCTTTGACATGATGTTCCCCATTCCTGTGCTGGGAGACCAAACAGGAGCTGCATAACCCTGCCTAAGACTGTGGAGGAGTTCCAGGTAAGTCAGAGAAGATAAAGGAACAACAAAGAAACAGTAAAAGCTTTTGGTAATTAAAATGAAAATACTTGGTAAAAGAGAAAGCAAACAGTGAGAAATCATTACTGTGTGGTGAAATACCGTCACAGTATACTGTACAGTTTTTTGCTTTTCATTGTCTTCTCTATGACCTCTTAGACTTCAGACCAGTGTGCAGACCTTTACCATTGGCTCATGAAGACAGTATTTTAAGGTGTAATAAGTAGTTATTTCATTATATTTAAAAAATTAAGTACTAGGTTTGGTATATTGTACATGCATGTACAAATATAATCTTTTGTACGTGCACTAAATTTCAATACCATTATTTAACATTTTGACAGAAGAAGAATCTGTAACTTCACATCTCTGCAGATTCTGACATGACATTACTGTGGCCATACAGAGCAGCAATAACAGAATGTCAGTACTATCCAGTATGGTCACAGATAGCCTTAAAGTGTTATAACAATGTCTTCATATGGTTAGCTGGTTTTCAGTTCCTCAGCCAATGAAACAGAAATTATGCATTCAAGCAGGATTACACATCTGAAGGTCTAGGTAATATTTACAAGGGATCAGAACTGTTTTCTTGTAACAACTGTAACTGAGAGGATTACTAAAGCACTGAGTTGGTGTCAGAAGACTAGGATTTATTCCTTACTACATGTATCACTTTGGGCAATTCACTTAATCTTCCAGTGCTTCAGTTCCCTGCTCATAAATAGGGACAATAATACTTCTAACCTTTCACGTGTTTCGTGCATCAGTTGGGCTCCAGTCCCCCAGACAAAAGAAAAGCGTACAATAGACAGTTCAGCTATGTTTAGGCATTCATCTCCTTCTAGCTCTTAGTTTCACAGAATCACAGAATCACAGAATGTTAGAGATTGGAAGGGACCTCGAAAGATCATCTAGTCCAATCCCCCTGCCAGAGCAGGAACACCTAGATCAGATCACACAGGAACACATCCAGGCGGGCTTTGAATGTCTCCAGAGAAGGAGACTCCACAACCTCTCTGGGCAGCCTGTTCCAGTGCTCTGTCACCCTCACTGTAAAGAAGTTTTTTCTCATATTCAAGTGGAACCTCCTATGTTCCAGCTTGAGCCCATTGCCCCTTGTCCTATCACTGGATGTCACAGAGAAGAGCCTGGCTCCATCCTCCTGACACTCACCCTTCACATATTTATAACATTGATTAGGTCCCCCTCAGTCTCCTCTTTTCCAAGCTAAAGAGACCCAGCTCCCTCAGCCTTTCCTCATAAGTGAGATGCTCCATTCCCTTAATCATCTTTGTGGCTCTGCGCTGGACTCTCTCCAGCAGTTCCCTGTCCCTCTTGAACTGAGGGG
>WKFP01013906.1:754284-834653 GCA_011057875.1 Pterocles orientalis
TCCCCCCCCCCCCCCCTCCCCCGCCACGTCCGGGATCGTTAGCTGGGGCCAGACCCGGACTCTCGGACTGTTATCTTTGTTCCATGAGTTTCGGGATCCTCCCTCTCTTGGGGAAACGTTGGCTGGGGCCAGGTGGTCGTTTTCCCCCCACTCCAGTCAGCTCTCGGTCTGGGACGCACAGATTGTTATCTCTGTTCCGTGAGTGTCTCCGGGAGCGGTGCACCTCCCGTCTGGGGGAATCATGAGTGTAGTTCTGGGATCGTTAGCCGGCAACAGGCTGAGCCTTTGGTCATCGGGTGGCAGTATCCCTGTGTATCACTCATTCTCTCCCTCCTCCGGGATTGTTGGCTGGGAGAGGGCTGGGTCTTTGGTCATCGGGTGGGGGGGCAGTATCACTGTGTATCACTCATTTATATATTTGTATATAGTATCATTTTCAATATTATTGTAGTTTAGTTATTAAATTGTCCTTATCTCAACCCACGAGTCCTCTTTTCCATTTACCCCTTCAATTCTCTCCCCTATAATTGGGTGGGGGCGGGAACTGTGTGAGCGAATGTGTGTGGTTTGGTCCCCAGCCAAGGGCTAACCCATCACAAATGTGTACATGAGAAGGCAACTACAGGCTGAATATCCACTTACAACTACTATTCACATAACTTATTTAGCAGTAAAATAGATTCCTATTAGTTTCACAGGCCATTTTAAACAAATTAATGAAACAGATGTCACAAAATCAGAAACCCAGCTGACATACTGGCAACAAGAAGACTCTAATCCATTTGATACACAAGTATTGTTTTGTGACTGAAGCAAGAATGAGACAGAGTAACAAATATGCATGTTTTTATAGTAATAGAAAAGCTTTCCTAATTCTGTCACCTTTTTCCCTTTATTACATTGTTTGTCTTCTGCTGCTAATGTACTTTATCTCTCATCTCAGTTGAGATCCACTTCCCTGTTATAATATGACTTGGTCCCAGACGTTGTGCTGATACATGCTCTAGAATTACAAGAGGAAAATAGCAGATTTTTCTCTTTGCAGCATTCAGATACTGTATGTGTTGCTAGGCTGGGGGCAAAGCGAACCTCTAGAATAAATTTTGTAGTGGAGTATGATATTATGAACAGATCTATGCATGTTTAAGTTGCTTGCAGCTGTTTTACAGTTTTGGCTAGCAAGCAGGTGTAAACTGCAGAAGGTGATAAATGCTTTCCTTTCATTGGCTCAGAGCTGTCTGCCCTTTGAGGCCACCAGGAAGCTAGGTCTGAAGACAGATGAACGAACCTTATACAATCTCAAGAAATGATGAAGAGCTGCATTTCTGGTCACCACCTGGTGGTTTCCTGTACGACGGCAAGTAATTTGAGAATATCTCTTAATGGCAGTTGTGATGTCATGAGATTATTTTTAAGGATTGCACCAACTGCAGTAAACACTGATGAAAGAATTTTACTGACTTCCCAAGGTGGTTTGTGTGTCACTAGGCATGTAAGTATAGCATCTACTAACTGATCCTAAAATCAATTTTTGAAAGGACGTATTACAAAGATCTAGGACTCACCAGTTGAGAATTCTCTCCCTGATCACTCTGTTAAGTACTTGGTAGCTATAGCAAAAATCACAGCATATTTACCACTGTCTGAGAGAACATACTTTTCTGACAAGCCCTACTTTTTCAATCACTGTGAAGTATTTTTCCACATATTGCCTACTTTTTTTTTTTGCTTCATTTTATGGAGATCTTGTCTTTTAAATGACTGATTTTTCCAGGTGTTGACATGATTGTTTAAGATCACTTCCTTTGTATTTGCATTTACTTGTATGAATAAGTGTGCACAGTGTTTTACAGCCCTTCATCTTTCATCAGACAGTGTCTTGGAAGTAGAAAGGACACTTTCCTTTGGATATGACCTTCTCTGTTGGTGTTGAATAGGACAGTGACATTTCTAGTCTTTAAAAACATGATGAAGACAAAGTGCCAATTGAAATCCTCTTTTGATATAGGTAGGTTGTCAGGCAATTAACAAACCAAAGCATAATCACCAGCTGAAATTTTTACTGGACTTTCTGTCCCTCGGGAAAGATTGAGATCTTGGTATTGAAGAGGGAGTCCCATCACTAGTCAGTAACAAGAGGAAGAAACTGGTGAGCCATAGCTATATTATTGATTTACAGTCAATATAAGTAGAATAGGAATTCTTCATCTAGTAGAGAGGTTGTGGGAAAGCTGGAGCAGAGGCAAGGAACTAACCATCAAGGTCAGAGATTTGGAATAGCAGTAAGATAGATGTGATATGTCTGCATGGGATATCACTCCTCAAACTGTGAGAGTTTAGATAAGGTCTGGATTCTAGGCAAAAGCTAAGCAGTGGGAAAATAATAAGAGGATGATGTTAAACAACATTTAGCTACTCCCAGGTAGAAAGCAATAGCAAACATACAAAAAATAAAACCACCCAACTGCAACCTGCCAAAGAGCACTGTTTCTTCAGATATTGCCAGTTTTATTTCAGACAGAAAAAAGCTCTTTGGACATATTGTTCTGCCTCTGTTTTGTGTACAAAATTCCCGGTGTTGGTACTCTTATGCAGTAAAGAGGACTGTGAATGAGCAGAGTATAAGAACGTGAGAATGAGTTTTATGGCGTTTTGAGACCAAATTTGGTTATTCGTAAATAAACAACCCAGACTCTGTTTAGTATTCAAGTATTTTTGCATACCATTGCTGCAAGACTTTATCAGTGTAAGAAGAAAAGCAAATAGGAAAAAAACTGCATACACGTAATAGAATTCTGTGTGTGTTTCCTGACATCCATTGTCACAAATAGCAAGAAGCTTTTGAAAACAGAAATATTTGCAATATAACATAGAAAATAAGTTGTTTTTTTTTAAGTAGGCATTTTGTGTGGTGTTAATGTATATCAGGCTTGACATGGTTTCAGTGGAACGAAGGCACACTATTTAATGATTTTGATGCTTGCTCCTTTAGCATCCTAGCATAATTTTCCTTTGAAATAATTTTTAGTTGTAATTTATTGAGAGTCCTAGTAATCTTTTGCTCTTTCACACTGATTCTAACAAGGTTCTGACCTGAATCCTCATGTGTTCCACATCATTTCCTTCTGGAGATTACCAGGCCAAGCCGAAGAGTAAATGAGTTGTAAGGTCAAGAGATTCTCACTGTGAGACAACTGCTGAATTTCTGGTAGCTATGATTGCATCTTTCTATTACACCTTAATCACTATTTGACAAATTCCAATCAGAGATTCATAAATTAATGTGTCTTATTTTAATTAAGGCAATATGTTGCTTCACTACAGGAATATTAAAAATACACAGACCCTGAAAACAGTTAATATGTCTTAAAAGGATGGTAAAATGATGGAGCTTTAGTCATGGGTGACTTCTACAGATACAATCGCTGATTTAAGTGTGGGTACAAATGATCACCTAATAGTTATAGGAGGGGGGAGGTAGATTTGAAATGATTCTTTTTTAATCTCCAAATACTTTTAAGCCTTTAGAGATAAAATTAAAAAAAAAACACAGAAGAGAATGTAATGACTTTACAAATCTTACTATAAAATATATTTAAAAACAATGATTTATATATATATATTTTTTTTTTTACCCATGTTATTGTATTGCTAACAGTTGAATGTAGTTTATAGTGAATGTGAATAGCTATGTTCACTCCAGAATATCTCTTTTGGAGCAGAATAGTCTCAGAACCAAACAATCTAATTCAGAACCCCTTCCTATACACATTATTTCTTGGATTTCTACTAAGCAGACTCAATGTCATCACATCTTTGGTAGCAGAATCTATCCTACCAACTGTAGTACAGTTTTTGTCTCACTAAGCTTCTTTGGGTTGGCTTGAAATATTCTTTGTACATAAGGAAACACCCAGACCAATACATTTTAACCTGCAGAGCTTCAGTGAGGTTGTGTTAAGACACACCAAGTTACACAGCAGAGGGAAGGAGAGGGACAAGTCTAATACTTGCAGGCTGCTCTAAATGATTAACTATTCATTTAGCATTCACACTTGGCACTGAAAACAGAACAAGGCTCTGACTCCTTCGTCTGTATCATTAGAAGGAGAGTATAATCACTCTTTCATCACACTCAGTAGAGGAAACGTACCTTAAAATAGTTATACTTTCATCTGCCTGTGAAAGCTATGCTTTATGTTAAGATCTCAGATTTTGATGAAGCCTTAATTGATTTAGTTTTGCAAACATCATGATCAGCCAGGAAAATGTTTGTTGTTTCCATCTTGTAGATACAGAAGGTAAAATACAATCTCTACCCAAATTCACATGGGAGTGTATAGGAATATAAGGAATACAAGGAATGCATTGCCTGGTAATACTTCATTTTCGTAGCAAGATAAACACTACATTTTCTGGACATTAATGTAAAGCAACCACCTTAATGAAAACTTCTTGTTGTGTAATAAATTGAGTTGATTCAAAGCACAGGAAAATAGAAAGATCTTAAGTTTATGATCTTGCTTAGACAAATGGTTATAAATATTAATTTCTAAGGTAAAATTGTGTTGACTTTAGATCAAGACAAACAAGGGATGTCTTTAATGATGTCAGACTTCTTGAAAATCCAATGAGCTGGTGAAATAGTTCTACTGACAATATACACTATAATATCCATTTTCATTCAAGCTTGCTGTAATCCGTGTTTGCTTTAAAGATTATAGATATTGTTGATGTGGGAATCAAAACCCGAGCATAGGTCAGATGATGATTTAAGTTACTAAACCTTTGTATCTCTATCTATCAAATTCTTCAGTAATATGTGAACTCAAACATCTATAGATTCTAGTACAGCAGTTGAAAATTAATCCTTAAAACAGGTGGACCTAAGATTGACTTTAATATAAAATTAGAAGCAGAGTTTGTGTGTAGATAGGAATATGATTTCAGTGATTAGAATTCACAGGACATTCCACTCAAGACTGTTGTGGGAACTGAGCATTTAGGGCATAGTTGGAGGAAGATAGCTATTGACATAAAATACATTTTGCAAAATGCCTAAATTTGCTGATGACACACATGATAGAGGAGGGAGATATAGGACAGAGAAATATGGTGCCTTAGCTACACTAAATTCATAGGCATATGACTGGTACAAAAGACCTCCATTCCAAAACTAAAAATATGTGGGCCCAGGAATTATCTTAGGATTTGCAAATAAGGACCAACAAACAGACTTATTCTATGATCCCTGTTATCTAAAATAAAATCTTTATTCACCTTCTCACCCAGAATTCAGACCAAACTCAAAATACCTTCTTCAGATCTCAAGAAAGGCCAGTTGAACTCATTAAATTATGAAATCCAAAGCATTTCTCTTGACTGTAAGTTGATGCCAGATATATTTTTCCTAGATTCTGCTTATACTATCTCTATCATAAAAGTTTACTAGCCAAATTGTAACGTTCATGTCTATTTCGTAAAAGATTTCATGTCTAGCATAGTGCACAGTGAAATCTTACTGAAAAGGGTTCAGCACTGTAGTGGTTGGGGCAGCATGGTATCTCACTGTTTGCTTCTCTGAGATGTGTTTGAAATGCATATGTAAATTTGATCAGAGCTCTGGGCATTTCCCTACTGAAATGGCCTTGCAAGCACAGGTCTCCTTGAAACAGAGAATGCAGAGAGAATGCCAATGGCAGGTATTTACAGAATGATTTACAAATATCTGATAAATGGTACTAGTGCTCTGCTACAAAGTCACTCTGTGTTTGCCGTATTTGCTGCCTTACATGGTTCAGCTAACAAACTACTGAGAGATTCTGAAGCTGGCAAAGGAGGGATACTCACTCAGAGGAAGATGGAAAAGAGATGGGAGATGGAGAGGATTTTGAGGTTACACAACATTACATTGCTTTCTTAGGGAATACTAATGATTCTGTGTTCGGTGCTGTCAGCTCTTTTTAGTAATCATTAAAGGGTTAAACCTCATTGACTTGTGCATTCCAAAAAGACTAGCTTTCTGCTATATGATAACAATAAATTATTTAAAACTCTACAGAAACTTTGCTTACTTTTTAATACTTGATTAGTCAAGGAGACAACTCGTGATGAGGAAGGCTGAGTAGTGGTGAGGTACTGGAGAAATCCTGTTTTTCAAAGGTCAGTGCAGGTGGTAACACTGTGGAATTCTAGGAAATAGGAGGGAGGACTAACCCAAATATACTGAAATTAGACTGACTATGTCAGGGCTGGAATGGATTGCCCTGTAGTTAATCTGTTTACACTGCCTGTAGGTCTGAGGTAGACAATACCTTCCTGAGCTGAATTCAGAGGCCCCGGAGCAGGAGTGTTCCTGACTTGTTTTAGTGACTTAGCAATGAAAACAGAAAGCTTATTAAGGACTGAACCTAGGCACTACACTTTTCTTCAGTTTCCCCAGTTGTGAATACTGAAGCCAGCAATATTGCAGCCAGCGTGGAATCCACTACGTGAATCTAAAAATGGAATTTCAACAAAGTCAGCATTTAGACAACTGAATGTCGTCTGAACCAGCCATTTCCCAAATGCAGTCAGGAAGAAGCTATGGCGGTTGTAGTATAAGGTACATTCCTTGTATAATGTGCACAATAGAAACATCCTTAAATTCTTGAGTTGCTTTTCCTTTTTCCAGATAATAGGGTGCTGCACTATGTCATGATATCAATGCACAGACAGACTGAAATTGCATTGGTTTGCTTTTGCTGCTGTACTTCATGCTGCTGTCTAAATTGCTTTCCACTATCGCACCCGTCTGAGTGTCTAGGCTTCTTTCTGCCTGAAAAAATTATGCTTTATGTTATTTTGTGTTCATCTAATTGTATTAGCATGAATTCTTGTGCTTTTTTTTTTTTTCCCCTCCATTGTGTCCTCTCCACATTACTAAATCTTTTACACCTTTTTTTTCTACCATCTTGTAATTTCCAGTTCTTCCTTCCTGTCATAGGCTCATATCTTTTGTGGAGACAGGTAGAAAATTATTCTACAAAATCATTATTGAGGATCAAAATGTGAAGCAATTAATTAACTGTTTTTTTAGAACTAATAGGGACATGGAGATTACTGAAAACTGGTCATGGAAAAAATGCGGGCAGTGAACAATCCTGAGCTGCTTCCATATTTCTTAAAATGTAAATTATAGAAAAGTAGATCTGTGGGAAAGAGCAAAGCCTGAGAAATGGAAGGAACCAGTTAATGGGAGTTACTGGGGAGAAGACGTGCAGAGTTCACTTTAAGTAAATGTGAATATTTTCTAGAGTTTGTATTTCAAACAGAAGACTGACGAAGGATAAATAATGAGTAAAGAGTGAACGACATACAGCTATTCAGAAGAAAGGTACAACCAAGTAGTGGGAAAAAGAACGATGAAAAAAAAAAGCTTATTCTTGAAATTAAGGGAATTAAGGAATAGGGTGGAAATAGCTAAAATCTGATGAGTTCTTCACCTTGTAAATAAGAATAATAATATGACAGCTTTCAGACACATAAATAAAAACGTAGAAGGTGAGGCCAATGCAATACATTCCAAATACCAACGACGCATATAAGGCTAAAAAAGTCTGTGAACTAGAGAGTAAATGAATAGTTTATTTACAGTTTTGATCTGGACAGTAACGCATATATGGGTAGTTGTAGGTACTCATGAAACTGCACACTGAGTAACGAAAGCTGCCAGATGTGTGATGAAAACAGTTTTTGGACTACTAATTGGTTAATATTTAAACACCTTTTGAAAAGTATTAAAAGAGTTGGAAAATGAATTTGAAAATCCAGTAGTAATGGTTTCAGTTAATTTGTTAGTAGGGAATTGGATTTAGGACATTGAAAGCTACAAATAAAATACCAACCACAGTTATCTATTTTTGAAAATGGGTCTGCGATGGGGAGGAGGAAATACTTGCTCATTGCAGTCCGAGAATGTTCTGTAAAGGATGCAGGTGTAAATGGAAAGTAAACTAAAATTTACAATGGTTTTATCAAGGGCAATTTCTGTCAAATCAATTTAATTACTGTTAAGATAACTGATTTATTTGAAAAATGGTAAATTAATGAGCTTGGTGATGTAGAAAAGTAAAGGTGACACCAATACAAGTCTTACTACCAGTTTGGGGAAAGACATGGTATAACTTCAAGGGATGGAGTGAAAATGATGAGATAAATCAAATCAAATACAAGATCGTGTATGTTAGAAAGAATAGCATAATATTTGTTTTAAGCAAAAGTAGTTGATCAGCTTATTGTGATGGAAGAAGAAACCTAAATGAGCAAGATGATGGTTAAACACCAGCCATGGAAAAAGGTGGCAGTTCTGCAGTATATAATGTGAGATATTTTCAGGAGAAATGTTACTCCAGGCACTGTATAGCTACTTTACAAGGCTATTAGTAGAAGCACAGTCAGAATACAGTAATACTGTGTTAAGCAATCTGTCTTTAAAACAAACTAAAAAAATCCTCTGAGACTGGAACAAAAGCAAAAGGGGACTACTTGTATAACTAGAGGAAATGGAGGATTTGTCGTATATAAAGAGATTAAAGGGAATTGGTTTGTTCAGCCTAGTAGAATAAAATTTGAGAAGGGTATGACTATTTTTGCGTAAATACATTCAGGAAATAAATACAGAGGCATAAATACTGAAGGACAGTACTTACAGAAAATTAAATGGACACAAATATATAAATTTAAACTAGAAATTAGAAATAGTTTTCTAATCAACAAAGGAAGATTTGGAAAGGCTTACATGGCAATGGAGGAATCTAAATTGCTTCCCAACTTGATGAAGCTGGTGAGTTCATGGAAGGTACTTGTAGTATGATAGGAATTATTTTGGTGTAAAAAACAAAGATATTTTTTATGTGGCCTTTTTCATTAGTCTTGCCTCACTGAAAATGTTTTTATTCCAACCAATATACTATCTGTTTTAACAAAAAAGACTTAACAAAAACCAGATAAAATAATGTGAAGACACTTCTGGTTCCTTTTTCAAATCCGTCCTAAAAAGTCATTCCATCATGTCACCTCTGAATAATAGATATAAGAAAAGAAAACAATTCTTAGCAATTCAATTAAGATATGGAAGTGTCTGAATACCTACATGCATGGTCTTTTTTTTTTTTTTTTGGTGTCTTTATTCGTTTCTTACTCTTCTGTGTTGTTACCTGCCCTCAGTCCTCCTTTGTTACTGGTGTAATATTCTTAACTGGGAATCAGACAGGTTAATAAAACTTCAAAATAGAGAGTATTGTCTATAGTGACAAAAGAAAAAAAAAAGAGTAGCATGGGGTGGTACTTGCTTAGGAGGGGAAATTTAAGGATTTGGGGAACAGTTTCAGTGGTATCAGATCATGCTTTTGTGTGAATGCTTTTGATAGGGGAAGACAGAGAAAGTCTAACAACCAAAACACCATGAAAGTCAAACACCATGAGAGGCAACTATTAAAAAGTACCAGTATCTATTCCAGTCCTGACCTGCATTTGTGATTGCCAGAGTACCGACAATTTATAAGTGCTGGAGATTCAAAGAAGTATATTTAGGTCCACAAACTGAAAAGAGATTGAAAAGGTAGCATGGTAAGTAAGCTATATAGGACAAAACTGAGATGACCATGCAATGAATGTGATACATAGGTATACATATACATTAGAGGAGATAGGTTAAGAATGCCTAAGTGGTAGGTACAACCGAGGAATCATTCTGAGTCCCGCATCTTGACATTCCTGAAGAATTTTGACATACAACCATCAGGAGAAACATAAGGAATATGTGAATAACAGTCAGAGGTAAGTGGGTTTTGTGTATCCAAATTTTGAATATTAGCATCTAAGTTCATCTAACTCCTGCTGCTGAAAATTAGACATTAAATGATTTGTATCTTCAGTGTTTGGTAAAGTTTGCACTTTTAAACATTACAGATATATTTTGACAGTATACAAATAAAAGACTGCATAAACACAATGTCAATATTTTTAAATATTCAGCTATGATTAATATTTTATGGAGGAAAAACAAAGAGGGAAGGGAGCAGACATAGTACTTTACCTAAGAATAAAATTGCCCCCAACAACAAAGAGGAAGAAACAACAGTGATCTGTTAAACTACTGATTGAGCAATGAATTCTGATCAAGGGATTCATGAGGACACAGTTGAAATAAGGGAGGTTCACCTTTGCTAAACTAATTTCAGGTCTGGGACCTTAAGTTATACTATGGTGTCTTGCTGTCCATGTACTTGGAATGTGAAAACAGTATAATTTTAATACTTTTGTTTAAACATACAAGTTTGACTACACTTGCATAATCATGGCAAGTACTTATTTGCAATTCAGTGCACAAGGGAAAGGGTTGTCACGGTGTTTGAACCTGACACTTTGGCACAATGCAATTTTGAAGAAGAGACTTCTGTCAGACATGCTGATCAGTCATTTCCTCTATTAGAGCTGGCAGTGTTAAATAAAAGGCTTTTACACAAGCCTTAATCATGACAAAAACCCTTGCAATAATATGCAAGGCTATATCCTGTCAATAAAGAAAGCAGTCTCTGAGTGGAAAGTGGTAGAGTAGATACCCACAATATTACCTATCATACTTGCACTGCAAATCAGTACAGTCCTTGCTGACAGGAGTGTTGTCTTATTTTTACTGATGCAAATGGGAGTTTTGCTAATGGGACCACAGTGACACTGAGATCTGGAGTACCATTGACAGAAAACCTGTGGAAACACAAACAGGTTAATATAGGATTTTTGCTGGGCCTTTGTGTTTTCTTCTTTTGCCCCTTGGAACACAGTGTTTTCTTTCATCTGGTAGAGAATGTATCGTTTTGCCATTACTTAGCAGAAAATATGCTTCCATGTCTTTTGAAAGTGTAAAGCTATTTGGAGAGAATGGATATATCTTTGAACATATGTTAATATGGGTTTTGGAAATCTGAAAGTATTAACTGTGCTTGTCTTTACAGCAAATGGTATTGCCTTGAAATAATGTAAAGCTTGGAAGTTTTGCTTTGCAGGGGTCCATACAAACATTTTATTTGGCTTTGATACACTTAGAATAACATCTGCTAATTCAAATTTTAGTTTCCTGTTGTATCAGTAAAATTCTGTCAGAACTTGTGGATTTCTCTGTTTCACATGCCACCCATAAAAAACTACAAATTTGGTATGTTATAAATGCATCATGTGTTCTCTCAGGCTAAGAGATTCATGAGCTCCAAAGAATGCTTTGTTTAAAAAAAGGAGTTTTACACTTCATAAAATGACTAAAAGGTGAAAGACATTTTAATTTAACCTGCAAATGTTATGTAGATTTCTCTTGTGAGAAGGAAAGGCCAAGCTGGTAAAAAACATGGACATGGAACAATTTCGAGCTGAGATAATGATTAACAGAGATTTTCAAGAGTCTAGGTAAAGTTAGAGACAAAAAATCGTAGAAGGATGAAGTAAATACCCACCTATGAACTTTCAGAAAGTAAATTAGACAAGTTAGTTATATGTTTTGGACTCTTTAAGGAATTTTAGGTGACCTATTCAGCCTATGGCATCGTTGTCCTTGTTAGTGTACTGTCACCATCATCACCACCATCTCCATCCTACCTAACACCAAAGCCTGAGGGATTTGCCATCACACCATTGGACATTCCATTTCCTTGATTCTTAGATTGCTTTGAGACTCTCTGAATCTCAGCTGCTATTCCCCAAGGAGCCTATTTAAAAAGCAGAGCACGAGAGGGGTACTCTGTTGTTGGCAGCTCTTGTGGCTTACACAGATGGTCTACTGCGCTCAGACCCTACTGTGTCTTTTAAAAGTTGGTTTCATTCCTACATGAGGAAGATTAAAGTAAGAAAGTGTCAATCACAGATGTGTAGATTGCCAAGTCTGACTGGCTTTTGAGTTCCTGGGTAGCAGCCACTCAGGTATCCAAAATCAGAGAAAAACTAATTAGCAGAGGATGTATCTATGCCATGAACATGCAGACCCCACAAAAAAAATTCTGATGAGTGAAGACCAGAGACATACTTGTTTTGGAAACAACATACCAGCCAACCTGGGCTCACAAGCAGCTCAAGTTAATAATTGTCTCAGAGGGATTTTTTTCACTGAGACACGACAGTGTGAAAACACATCTCGGCTGTGTGGTTCTTTGGAATATTGCCTTGGGGGTGCAGCACCTTATGCACTGTGCTGCATGTACAATGTTGACCTGTTGCAAAGTTATTTTATATATGCCAGCCATCCAGTGCTCTCACTGTTCAGAGTGCTTATTATCGATACAGAAAAGCAAATGCAAATACATATAAAAGGCAGAGTTGCACAAATGCTGTAACAAATTTAAAATTGTCAGTCCTAAGGAATTATTCCAATTTTAACATACAATAAATTAAGACCATATCACCAAGATTTGAAATACAACCCTCATGCTGGATTAGGATAGCTACGGAGCTAGTAGTACTTTTTTTCCAGGCAATTGTTTTTAAAAACTTGCAAAACATCCTCTACTGGGACAATTTCACATTTGAAAAAGGTTCATGAATTCAATAAAATCAACACCTCTGCATCAGCTTAATTTGCCATTTTTTAATTAAAAATTTAAAATGTTTTGTTTTGATGTGGCCAGGGTAATTATATTTGTTTATTATATGACAATTCTACTGTGAATTCTTTCCTCATGTCAGCTATGGTATGAATGAAAAGGTGAACTCAAAGACAATGTTGAACCCTTACTGAAGCAGCATCTGTTTGAAGTGAAGATATTTTGGAGTGTTTAAAGGGAAGGAATTTGCCATTTTTATTTTCTTTATCCCAGTCTGGGAAGACAACCAGACCAAATTATTTATGAGAAATTCTGTTTGACCTGCTCTGGTGCTCAAGGAGTAAATGAATGCTCTAAGGGAAGAGTGTCTGTGGAGCCAGTTCTTTCCCTCCTGTCTTTGTAATTTGTACATGTGTAACCCCGCACATTATGGGCAACATGTGATGTCAGTGAAAGCAGCTGCCCGATTAAGTGCTACCCACTGCAGAAACTAGGCCCTGGGCTGTGATATGTGGTGCATAGTTAGGTAACTACAGTGATATGTGGTGCATAGTTAGGTAACTACAGTGTTCACTGTAACTTGGAGGGCATACATAACATTTTTAAAGGCAAGGAGAGGAGGAATATATGCCTCATTAATATCTACTTGGTAAATTCTCAGAATATATATCCATACACATATTTGATGTATCTCATCCTGTTATCTTCAAAATGTTCCTAGTTTGGATATAGCTCTGAATTTACTCTGGCTTAATAGGGTAAAGCTATATTTCAAACCTAGAGCGTCATCAGAGAGTTGTTTCACTTGAACTGATATAAAACTACTCCACTGTCTTGGGAGATATAAAAAATTGCTGGAGTGCCATGTTTAAAAAAAAGAACACAGAAACATCTTTTCACTTGGAAACTGCCATTTTGGATGCTGTTGCTTTAAATATGTGATGAATTTCTGGTTATGCTAAGTAGCAATTGTGATTTTCTCAGAATTAGGGCACAAGATGATGACACTTAAAGTTTTCATGTGGAATTTAATAACTTTTGTCTTACTGTTTCAGCCACACTCCTGGAGCAGGCAGTTAGACCCACTGAGCCAAGCAGTACTGTTGCCTCTCTGCCTCCCCAGGTGTGCTTCAGTGAACATATTGGGACAGGAAACAGGTTAAACCTCTTTGCCCTCCTTCAATTTTCTGGTCTGTAAGAGGCCATCAAGGAGGCACACAGAGCCGTCTAATAGTGTGCTGCTTTATAGAAGACTCAGGGAGACTGAAGTCATCTGGAAGTGATTCCCAGCTACTTAGGGAGTTGTACTTTCAGGGAAAGTGTTTCCACTCCAGGTGAAAAATGCTGACTCGGTCAGGATTCAGACTCTGATATACAGCCACAACAGATGCAGGCAAACAACAAGGCTGCATATACCCTGCTGGGGTTTGTAAACCACTGGTGCTGTTAATGGGGTAAGGTAGGCAGATCAACATGACACAGTGATGAGTTAAGGCATCAGTTTGCACTTGCAAAAAGCATGTGAAATTAGGTATTACAATTCGTTGTTATGGTGTAATCAAAAACTTCTGTGTTCTAGTGACTTCAGATGGCCTACACCTTGAGTGGGTACAGTAGTGTAACAGGACGTTAATACTAGATGGTGAAATTAATATATTTCTCTTTCATATGCTAGTGCAGTATTTCTAACCAGTCATGTGCATTGTGTGTTGATTTTTGTTCAATCTGCTCAGTTTTTGAGACTTTAAACTCCTGTCCTAATGCTTTGTACATACAAATAATCTTCATGAAGTCTGGTTTCTGGGTCTGGAAGATCACAACATGACCTTTTATTGAAAAAGACCCACAAGCCTTTTAAAAATAATTGTTTGAATATCTGCCAGAGCTGTGGCACTCGGAATCACTGCTGTCATGGTAGAACGGGACAAGTGCCTGAGTCCAGCGGTTCTGCTTGTGTCCTTGAGGAGAGCAGCTCATGCCATCCAGAATGACCTGACATAGGGGCCCAGTCCTAGTTATAGCCAGCCTGAGAAGTAAGTTTTGTGTATCAGGGAACTTTTACCAGTAATCCTTGTCTAAATAAAAAGTGGAGAAGAAAACTGAGTACTTTCAATTTTGAAAAAAAGACAAGAGAAACATGACAGCTTCTTGTTGCTCTTATGAGGTCTACAACAAAACTGACTGATTTCAGCTGGGAATTTTGTTTGCATGTGGTTTGTGCTAGCCATCAAAGAAATTATGAAACCAGACACTTTCTCTCAGGCAGTTTGAGCATTGTCCCTAATATAAATACTGGCCTTCAGCCTCACAATATTTTCCTACTTACTTAATTCTGGACGTTTTACATTTGCCATTTTTAGAAACATCATACTTTTTAAAAGAATCCTAATAATTTATCTGGCGTTTGTGCATTCATTCAGCCTTCTGTCTGTGAAAGTCTGCTTGCCTTGAGAAAAGATGTGTAATGGTTTTATATGGGATATGAAACTTCTTTCATAAATGTGATATGATCTAATAATTAATGAATGCCAGGAGACAAGCTAGAAAGCTTAAAGTCTAACAACTTTTGTCTAAGTTATTCTATCTTCTCACTTTTCATAATCTCAGACTTTCAAATAGGTTTAGGATTTATAACTAGGTAGATATTTAAATTTCCAGTCTCTTTATATTGAAGCCCTATTTCTCCCTTTACATGTCTCTGCCCATAGACATAGCATCAAAATGAGGTGAATGTAATGTAATTTATTTCAACTTTGATGTTCTTTAGTGGTGTAAAAATGGCATACAGTAGTATGGGTATTATTGCAGAATCTTCCTACATACACATTAAATTTAGGCTAGCAACAGTAGTAATAGTAATATTTACATATTCATTTACATATGCCTTTATATATATTTTTTGCTGACATGTCTGGTGGAAGTGAATTGTAGATACTATCAAGTGTGCAATTTTTTTTCTGGACAATAAAAATGGAAAGGGTCATTTTAGGTTGAATCAAATATTTTGTTTGACAGAATTAAGAATAATTCATAATTTATCATTAAGAATTAATTAATATTTTTAATTATGTTCTTAAAAATTATTTATGTAAAAATGTTAAGACTGAGTTTTAAAATATATTGAACAGATAAAAATCAGTCAGCAGAATTTTATAGAAATTAGGGCTGGCATATAGTCCAAATAATTTTGCAATTTTCCATGACTTCCTGAAGATAACATTTTCAGAAGTATGCTAAGAAATTAGACAGGATTTTCAAAAGTATTTAAATTCATAAAAGGGAGACAGATGACTGACAAGATTTTAAAGTGCATAATGGGGCTACCACACCTGCTAGCAAGTGTATAGAGAGTTGTGAATATTGGCACAACACAGGGTTTCTTTTGTACTTATATACTTGACAGATAGATAGACAGATACCTTCTTGCATTTTACTAGAATGAATCTTTCTGTCTCACATGTATCAGCTTCTCTGCTGCTACATATTTTGCCTCTGTTCTCTTTCTTGGAAGATCTATGTATTTTGTTTGTTTTCCCTTTTCCTTCTTTGTTCTGTTTTTTAATCTTCTCTTTCCTATGTGGAAAGAAAACATCATGCTACTTCTGCTGATGAGACAACATATAGTAAAATGGTTCACATAGGTATAGGTTGCCAAAATTGCCAATAATAATGTCCCCATCAAACCAAACCAAACCAAACCAAACCAAACCAAACCAAACCAAACCAAACCAAACCAAACCAAACCAACCCAGCAATATTCAGGCAGATTTGCAATTGGCCATGTATCTTTGACTTTTCAAGACCATATATAATGCAGCTGTGAAATGATAACTCTGTTGTATAAGAATAGCACAATGGAAGATATAAAATAACTGAAAGAATACATAAGGAGGCTGAAGAAAAAACGTCAGAATCCAGTAAACAAATACAAGTATTGCTAATAAAGTAGAGACAAAAATGTGAAACTGATTTTGCAGACTGATTTCAGTAAGGTGATGTAATTAATACAATTCTGTTTACTAAGTTTGATTATTTTTCTCCTGAAAAGCTTGAATTTTTTCTAAATATATACTTAAATTGTTATTCTCATTGGAAAATACAGTCCAAGTCTTCCCTTTTCTGTATATTCAAAGCCAAATAGAATGATTTTTATATGATTTTAAGATAGAATACTCATTGCAATTTTTTACAGAAAATAAATACATAGGTGTTTTAGCTTTAGTGAGTGTGTTATCAAATATACGGACATAGCAAATAACTGGTTTAAGAGACAAACTTCTTTCTTACTGTTCTTCTTTCAGGACTTGAAGAGAAACCTTTAGGACACATTTGTCTGTCTTTTGAATCATAAGTCAGTACTGGAAACTGAAAGAAAGCTGTTGTTCTTGCAATAAAAGAAACTGTTCAGACAAATTGAGAATCATTAGGTTTATTTTTAAAATACTGCCTAAAATTTGGCATGGACTTATTTGTTCTAAGGAAAGTGAACATAAACCCAAGATCAAAAAAATGTAAAATGATGCATACAAACTATATTTAGAATAATCCTAATGTAATTCTCAGTTGCTGAATTGATTTGATCTCCTTATCATGGAGAGAAATTGGACTCTCAGATATTATCAACAGCTTCTAACTTCAATCTGATTATTGCTATAATCCTGACAGTGATTGATTCTGAGTAATTATCTCAGAAACAGAATTAGATTAAAAAACAATATTCCAGATTAGAGAAGACTCCAGTCCATTCTTGTAATTAGTTCCATCTTAGAATGTATGATGCTATCATATTTGAATAATTTAGAGTAAATTATTTACAAGCAGTTTGTTTGACTCTAATAGGAAAACAGATAAATAATAAACCATAATATTTTAAGAAACATTACATTGTAAATTAGCAGCATCATTGCAGTAAAGTTTAGTTTGCCAATGTTATCTGTTTGCCGTGTGCCTCCTAAAATATTATTGGGTACCAAGCAAAAGCCCACTACTACAACAATCAGTGATCATGCATGATGATTTATGATTACTGATGGTGCCATTATAATAATAATTAAAAGTTATGAATTAATTTTTCACAATTGGCATCTGAATCGTTTTCAACAGTAGGCCTTTCCTTTGTGAGAAGAATTACTTGTAGATTATGGCCATAAAGAACAGACTCATGAAAATGAACCCCAACAAAAAAACAGATTTTAAGTTCTTGAGCAGTCTTCGCTTACTATTTTCATTAATTCTGTTTATAGTAATTATGGCCTTGATCAAAAGAGCATGAAGCTGTATTGTGCTAAGCACTTTAAGAATACATAGAATACTATCTCTGTCCAAAACACAATAGTAATGGGGACTTAAGAGAAAACAGAGAAAGTAGATGTGTCTTATGTATCATAATTTATAGAAACCGGTGTCCCCAGGGTTTTTTTTTTGCCTGCCTTGCTTCCTTTCTCTCGTTAGGATTAACTGAAGGAGTGGACTCAAAATATTCCATATTCTACATTCATTTTGAAGATCTCGATTCCTCTAGCTTCCTTGTGTTCTGAGCCATATGTTTTCAGCAGGTACCTTGGGATTTGGAAATAGGTATTTTATTCTCCAGGCCAATGCGGTTTGACTAGTGTGATAGAGTTTTGACAAAGACACAACAAGAAAAGTTGTTTCAGAGTTGTTTCCAGCCAGATCCAGATAGGTGTTGAGTCAGAGAGAAAAGAAGGAAATTCATTCAATGGTGAAAGAAATAGAGACAACCAGTCACTATAACGTATATATAAAACTATTATGATTCCAAATATCCCAGGCTTTGATCCTGGCCAGATTTCAGTCTCATCTTTTTATTGTCATGTAAAGACTACTCAACAACCATCTCCCCTCCATGTGGTAAAGGAGGGTTACGTAGGAGGGGAAATAGTAGTTGAGAAAAGTATTGATCAAGTTTGAAGGAAGAAAAGATGGGCAAAGATAAAGGAATTGAGAAAAGAGAGAATTAAAAAATCCTGAGATTAAACAGACTAAAGTGTTTGACCTTTTAATTTTTATGCTGATGTTTTTTATGAAGGTATCTCTTAAAATGCCAACAACTTATGATACATGTTATTTTAAATTATTAAATGTACGTACAGTAAAGTAGTACATGAGTACATGATGGTATCAGGAATTAATTACAAATACAGGGGCCATGAAGGAAGGTCTGATGCTAAAAGTAATGGTAACAAAAATAAATATTATTAAGATCATTTTAGTCTGTTACAAATCAACAGTCACTCTGATGCCTAAGTATATATAAAAGTATAAAAGATATGGCCTCTCCGAACATTACAAGGTTAGTGATTGCTCAATTTGGATACACACAGTTTAAGGACAGTGCTTTATTTTGTTTAAAGGATATAAAAACTGTGTTCACGGTGTTCTTTGTCGCTGGTAAACAATGTTTTGCCAGCACATAACAGATGATGAAAACAGTAATCTGTTACAAAACGTGGATGAAAATTGGCACTTGCACCTCTGATTTTCCCACAGATATTATGTATACATTCGCCTTTAGAAAAGACTCTGATCTGTTCTTGTTTCTTGAAAATTCTTTGGAACAAAAATGCACTGATGTATTTAGGATAGGCACATGAAAGCAGTAGTTAAGATTAATGGAATAGCTTTGTCATGAAACTCCAGATTTAAATCCACAGAACATGAATAGTTGTGCATTTGAGCTTTCCTTTCTATTTTTGTTATGCACTAAAAATATTTTCTTTCTAGATATAAAAACATATTTTTTCTACAGCACTTCACAGTAGACAAGCAGAGTTTTTTATAGTAAATACATTGACTTAACACTAATAGTATTTTGAATGCAAAAAAGATTGCCATGGGTCATAGACTGAACTAGTATAACTTTTCTTAGCTTCTTTGACAGTGTTGAATGAAAAATGTAAAATCTAGGAGCTGAAAGTTTTCATTTTTTTAATCCCTTCCATCCTGATGACCTCTGAAGTTCATAAAGTTGTATGACTCCCTTCACTGTCACATTACTTTTGTCTCTATTTTCATCAATAGTATTAAATGTATTGGTCATGTTGATTATAACTATATAAAGAACAATTTATACATTAATAATATAGTTTAGATACAAGAGTAGAAGGGGCAGAGAATACCAGCCCTTAGACTAGCTGAACTTTAAGGCTTTACACTAAAAGGATATTTCTAGTTGAAAGTTTACACTTAATTCATTTAATTGGTTATGTCAGGCTCCACGGAAGCACTGCCTGTGGCTAAACAGAATTTGCTGCAGGTGATATTTTTATATAAAGCTAACTTTGTTATTGAAGTCTTTAACAGTGAAAATACTGCAGAATCTTACAGTAACCTAGGACACAGGTGAGTGTTGACCCATGGGTAAATGCAGCTTCATAAGCTATTAAGTGGTTGCATGGATTAGCCATGTCTACCATTCTAAGGTATTTCAGGTATTCTGATGATGGTTATGGACTTCCAGTCTAATTAAGCTGCGTATTTTGTTTTAGAAAAACAGCAGATTTAAAGAGTAAAGGAAAGAGTTGGGTCTATGCCCTAGAAACTATCATTATAACTGTCTAGGGTGTGTTGTGTTTATAATTACACAAGGCAATCTGTAACTGCTAGAGGACTTGCTTCTAGACCGTAGGAGAGTTGCTTAACCTCTACATTGAGAAGCACATAATCAAAGGCTAAATTCATAGCCTTCCTGTTTAATAACAGCAAGCATGATTTGTTTTTGTACTTTGAATGGGGTTTGATCCAGTTTCAATCTCAACTATAGATGTGAGCTTCAATGGTTACAGAGGGATAACTGGTAACAGATATCCCTGCTTTTGAATCAACTAACTAGCAATAACAAAGTCCATTGAGTATGTTTATCATCTAGCAATGCAGAGGTTGGGACACATAGCTCAGATAGACAACGCTTGAGTGTTCAAACTGTATGCTGAACTAGAATGTACAAAGAGCCTAGTTGTCCTTGATAGTTTATCAAAGACATCCTAAAACTTTGAGTTATTTGCAAATTTTTAAAATCTTTTGCTGCAAACAGACAGCAACATGAGGGAAGCCTGGTGACAAAAAATCCTTATCATGCTTTGATCTGAAATGTTACCTGTCAACCTAGCATAGGTTGTATTAAAACCATATATATTAAGACATTTTCTTCCTTACTTCTGAAGGTCATGGTCAAAAAAGAACAACTTGGGTAAAAATCCATACTATCACTTACCTGTGAACTGGATTGCTCCTCTGAATCCTTCGAAAGTTACCCTGAGTGCTACACTATTGTTTAGGTGACATTCTCATGCATTAACTAAGTTTCATATTTCTGTCCTATGCCTTTGGCCTTGGTACAGACTGTTTGAACCTTTGGCTTAGGTTCAGCAGTAGGTAGATGTACAACCTCATCACCAAGTAGGTGATGAAATACTGAGAATACGTTAAAAAAGGTTTCCTCTGCACGTGACAGCATGACCAGCTGAGCTGGCACATGTGCTGTAGCCCACTTACTGTGAACGCTGGCCACCAGCAAGGTACAACTAGTTCCCTGGAGGAATGGATTGGCAGGGAATGACTTATGGCATGGAGATGTGTTTGTGCCACAATGGCGCCCAGTGTTTCTCCCAAGGTGATGCCTTTATTGTAATTTTCTTAACTGTATGCATTGTCACTAGCTCAAGGCTGTTCCTGGAGGTACAGACCAACCTCTGTTCATTCATTTCTCATGTGCAGGGCTCAGCTGCAGCAGACACCCTTATCCAGGGAAGAATGAAATCTCATTCTCTCCAGAACTGAATGACAAACTAGCAGTTTGACTCCATATTTCCGGGAGAGAAAGGCTTTTCAGATTGTAAGCTGCTTTAAAAAAATCATATTCTTCTAGTATTTGAATATAGCAATCTATATAGCTCTTATTTCCTGTGATTTAAGAGTATAGTGATCTGTATAACACTTATTTCTTATATTTACTCTTTTATTGCATTCTTTCTAGCAGAAAGTTTTCTTTACATCATTAAAGGAAATAAACAAATCCTCTAACTGCTAAGCCTCCTTCTACTGTCCTGAAACACTTTGAAATGGTTAGCCTCTCACTCTTTTTCAAATTTGTTGTTCCCAGATTAAAATGCAAGCTGGTTCATGATGTTTATTTTCAGTGAATATCAAACTAAACACCTGTAACAAGTGTCAAACTTCTTTTTTTATATTGTTAGGGGCATAGAAACAGCACTGAAAAAACTCTTGTCAATATTGAAATGGTATATTTTGCTTTCTCCAAAGGACAAAAATACACATTTTTCTCATATGGATTATTTCTCCCATCTCTTACTCATAATAACGCATACCCTTTGATCTTCAAGGTCAATGTACCACTGCCAAAATCTCTTTATGAATATATCTCTATATCTTTATAAAATAGTTTCCTCATCTTTGTTAGCTTATCTTCATTATAACTAAACCTAATTCACTCTTTTCTAAAGGATTTATTTTCTTTTAGTATTAAGGGAATACTATTTGAAATATTTAATTCGGAAAATAAAGAGGCTGTAAAATCTAAGTATTTAACATTTGTTAAATAACAAATCTAACATTTGTTTCTGTAATGTCATTTTAGCAAATGTAGAATGTACACACACAGCACTTTCCTCCATTTTCAAAACTAGTCATATAAAAGAGATGTGAACAAAAAAGAGCCCTCCACATGCATCACAATTCTTTTCTTGCTGCAGCCATTTCTGATATGCTTAGGTGATACATCCATCCTCATTACCTATTGTTCTTCTTTATGGGCAGACTATCTTGAACAATCAACTGTACCAGAGCAGGATAAAAAATAACCTAGCTTTGTTCCTCTAGACCCTTCTACATCGTTGCTTGTCCCTTCTTCCAATTAGTACCATCTTTTTCAAATCACTAGAGACTTCATATTTAATTTCCTGTGTGTTCATATGTGACAGAATACGTTAAATTACATTCTGTTTGCATAGAATAGTTCAGTTACAATACATGTGCAGAGAGTAAGATACGTTCTTGTCTACTAAATCTAGCTGCCCAACAAAATATGTTTTACACAATGAGTTCCCTAAAATGTAAGCATTCTATAATAAAAAACTAAATATAATATTAATATTATAATCTCACCTTAACAGAACAGACATCTATCTATAGTGGATATCAATTATTTGTAAATTAAGCTTTCTAAAATTGTTTTCTATAATACTATGTACACATATATGTGAAATTTAATAGCAAACTTCAGGAACAAAGTTTAATAAGCTGCAGACTTCTGTGAACACCAGATAATCACATATGATAAATCACAAAGGCAAAACTGTATTCTAGTACCTAAATTTACTGAAGAAAAGCAGTTCTCAGGCAATCGCTCGAGTACATGTGTAGATATTGAAAACATAAACACCACACAAGCTCAGATATTTCGCTTTAATTAAAGATTTATTTTTGTTATATTTAGGGTAGTTTATTTTCAGTCTCATCAACATTATTATAATTCATTATACTTCCATGCCTGGATAGTTGACACGGCTAAACAGAACAATCAACAAACAAGCAACCAAATCAACATCTGCATAAGACAAATTTCAAGAAAATTTGTGCTACTCTTTGGCATATATATTTGGATTACCATCTATTTCCAGACCCAGAGCTGCTTGCAACGCATTTCATTTCTTTTTCTGCCATCTGTAATTTTCCTAAAACTCAGCTTTATTCTCCTACACCTGTTTTCTTCTTTGTATGAGAACTCTTATTACTTCTGATACTTTGAGGAAGTGTCTTTCCTCTGCTTTTTGTATTTTGGGCATTGGAGTAGAAAATGGCTTTCAGTTTTGATCTCTGCTCTCTCGCATCAATTGAAGAGTCAGTCTTCCATAGGTTTCTAGTGCACTTTGTATCATTCCTGGTTTCTGTTCCTAATCTGTGGTAACAGACCATATTTTGCTAGGACAAAACATCTACATATGTAACAAACATTGCTACAGAAAATTTGCTTGCAGATTTCTCTTCACTCTCACAATCCAGTCTTTTAGTGAAGAATGTAGAATGTATAGGAAAAATGCTGTGTTTCTGTCTAGGTACAGTTGGATAGCTCGTATGAAATTAATCTTTTGACACATGAATCTTTTCTTCAACTTGTTTTTATGTCTAATTAGGATTCACACCAGGAAAGATGTATGATTTGTCCATTTTTATTATTTTTATCATTTAGCATCTCAAGTGAGTGGGTATGTCCATTTTTATTCAGCAAAGTGTTTTTGCATATTGCTGCTGGTATGCTGCTTCTGGAGAATACAGTACAGAGGTACCTCTAGTGAGCCAGTTTTAAGTTAATTAGCATGGCCCTGGGAGCTGTCTAGGCATGGTAGCAGGGAGCACCACAGAGGTGAAATTACCCTTCTCAGGCAGTTTTTCAGTAGATTAGGCTTCACTTCAACTGAACTCTGTGCTGTTGCAGCTACTCTACTCCCACATGTCTGAATAAGCCTGTGAAAATCTATTTCAGATTTCTGTAGTTTGCACTATAGAGATGGTGAAAATGCCACTGGCTAGCTCCTGGTGATTGATAGGACAAATTGTTTCTAGTCCCATGACAGTTTTATTCTGAAAATTTGGGTAAAGAAATGAACAGAAGCAAATAACACCACTAAATTAGTGCTAAACAACCTTTAATTTGCATCTGCCCTTGTGAAAACTCTCATATTGATTATCTTCAAACATCTGTGGACTAGACAATATCAAAACCAGATATGTCCTGTTTGAACATATGTCCGTATGTTTGAAAGGAACAGATTCTAGTAGTAAATGAGAAGTTAAGAATTGCACCTGTACAGGTACATTCCCTTTTGATGTGAAACTCCCACAAGACTGTGTCCTGCTCTACTTTCTCTGTCTTCACTCAAGCCGTGCCACAGATGTGAAGGAGGAAGGAGTGTGGGAAAGCATAAGTAAGGAAATTAATTTGAGCAGCCCTGTGTTTCTTCTACTGTTAGCACAGTAGAATCTAACTCCTTGGTTACTACTGATGTAGTAATATAAGTAATGTTAGCTCAACTAGCTAATTTACATCAACACCAGAACCAATTTTAGTTAAAGAGACAGCAGCTGTCATTTTCTCCTTAACAGCTCTTCCCAAACCCTTCCTTGAAGAATGCATGGAAACCAGTGAAAACTAAGCCTGACTTGCTAGTAGTCAGAATGATTTGATGCATATTAGCAAGAAAAGCCTCCTGAGGAAGGTGCATTCTCCTGTTTCTAGCCATACTGAACACTTAGATTTTCGTATGAAATGAAATGACATAAACAAAAGTTATTTTATGTGATCTGTTACAACAAATTTGGCTAGGGATAAAGTATGTGAAAATTCCTAGTGTATTGCTGTCCTTCTGTAAGTAATGGCCATGTTCCGGCCATTAATGTTTTCTCTTAGGCTTAATAAACTCTTAAAAATATCCACTAAATTACTCTAGTTTGTTTTCTAACTCTTCTTAGTGATCTTGGACTTGAATGCATACACTCTGGTCTTAGAGTGTTAACATTGTGCAAGTTTCAAACCTTTTAAAAATCATTAGCCCTGTTATCAAGATACTTTCTAATTTCTTCTCTTTTGCCGTGGTAAATCTAATTTGTGATGTAGGCAGATGTTCTTTGATTTCATTTGTACAGGCTATGCTTAAGTAATTGTTTAACATCCTTTCTATTTTCTTATCCTGTGTCTCTGTAATTCTGTGCTAATCACTCTTCCAAAGGTGACTTTTCCTCCTTTACCAGTTCTCAAAAGTGGACAGGAAATTCTTCGTCCTTTGTTTGAGAGAGCCTTCACAGATCCATCCTTCGTTACACCTCCTGTTATAGGAGATCTCTTTATTTTTATGTGTAACTTCCTGTTCCTATGCAATTGACTGAAATTGCCCCACTGAAAAATTTGGATATAAATATTAATCATGGTTTTTCAAGGCAAGGGAAGCACTAATTCAAATCATGGTGATAAATGTTTCAGAAACTGTCCTAGGAATAGAGTATGAAGAAAACCTTATGGCCTCCTACATGATTCCTAGATTCTGTGTTAATCTTTGCCAGCATCTTACCATTTGTTGATAACTTCCTTTAACTTCGCATCAGATGGCTCTGCGTAATTAAATATGAAAATATGTGATAGAGTAGCTGTGCTGCATTTGTTTTATAGCAATCAATTAGCTTGACTTTGTCACTGCATTTTCATTTTTCCACACTTCAGAGATTTTTGTATCCATGCTAGATAAGCTTAGCCTAGACACTGCGAGGCCAAAGGTGATTTCAGATTCCAATAGACAGCTCCTGTTGTGGGGCAACAACAGGAGTATTTGACAACAAAGAAAAATGGCAGAAAAAATCTATTTATGAAATAATAAAGTAATTATTGAGATTAGTGTGAAGCTGTTAACAATGGAACAATTAACACCACTGGTATTTATATCATCATCTCCAGCTTTTAGTGTTAACACCTTGAAGTGAATGGGACATTTCATAGAATCATAGAATAGTTCGAGTTGGAAGGGACCATGGAGGTCATCTAGTCCAACCCCCTGGCAGTAAGCAGGGACATCTTCCACTAGATCAGGTTGCCTAGAGCCCTGTCCAACCTGGCCTTGAATGTTTCCAAGGATGGGGCATCTACCACCTCCCTGGGCAACCTGTTCCAGTGTTTCACCACCCTAGCATAAAATATTTCTTCCTTATATCTAGTCTGAACCTCTCTTTTAGTTTGAAACCATTACTCCCTGTCCTATGGCTACAGGCCTTGTTAAACAGTTTATCCTCATCTTTCTTATAAGCCCCCTTTAGGTACTGAAAGACCGCAATCTGGTCTCCTTGCAGTCTTCTCTTCTCCAAGCTGAACGACCCCAACTCTCCCAGCCTCTCCCCTTAGGGGAGGTGTTCCAGGCCTTTGATAAGCAGGTCCACATCCTTCCTGTGCTGAGGGCTCCAGAGCTGGACACATTACTCCAGAGCTAGACACAGTACTCCAGGTGGGGTCTCACCAAAGAAGAGTAGAACAGCAGAATCACATCCCTTGACCTGTTGGCCAGGATTCTTTTGATGCAGCCCAGGATACGGTTGGCTTTCTGGGCTGCAAGCACACATTGCCAGCTCATATCCGACTTCTCATCCACCAGGACACACAGGTCTTTCTCTGCAGGGCTGATCTCAAGCCTGTACAGATACTGGGGTTTGCCCCAACCCATATGTAGGACCTTGCCTTTACCTCATGAGGCTTTCACAAGCCCACTTCTCTGGCTTGTCAAGGTCCCTCTGGATTAGTTCATTACAATAGAAATTTCTGTGATGAAAGCAAACATTTATCAACAGTTCAAAACTATTTATAAAGGAAAAATTCAAATCACTTCTTTTAGATGAATGGTAAAAATTAAAAGTAGAAAGTAGAGGAAAAAGAGACTTTAATCACAGAAATTGCTGTTGTAATGAACTCTAATGCATCTTTGTTAGATGCTGACTAGAAGGTCTAATTAATGAAGTTTTTCATAACACGTAAGGTCAGAGGAGACTGGTGGGGCATGGATCAAAAACAGATTACTGGAAATAGTCAGCTGAAAAATAATCTCTTAAGTAAAAAGTACAAACCAAAGATGTTTAGATGCTCAGAGCTCCTCTCTTCTGATTGTAGAAATTCTGGATATATTCTTTCCTTATTATACCTTTAAGAATTATAATAGTGTAAAAAGAGTAGGATAAATACAGAACTCTGAACTGTTTCTTAGATGAGGAGGAGGCTGCCTGTAGAAGATATTGGGACATAACGATCCAGTACCGTAGGAGCAATGAATGCTACTAGACTTGAAATTTGTTAAAAAATTATCCCATTTGGGGTTTCTTCTAAGGAAATTAGATCAAGATAGATTTTTAGTGAATGCATTCCTTCACCATTAGTGATATGTTATACTTACTGGGACTTTTTCTAATGAAATATTAAAAAAGGTCTGTAAGAAGGTATACACTTGACAAAGCCAAAGTACATCATGGAAACCTTTTGGTGAACTCTCAGTGAGCCATAGGCCAATATTTTCAGTATTATGCATGGTTTTTAATTATTATTTTCCTGTTCCCTATGGCATCCAGCATGCAGGGCTGGAGTGGCCTTTCTCTATGGACAGCCTTTGGTGTTTGAGTGCCTACAGAACAAGAACCTACTGAGGGAAGGGCTAGAAAGTCTGGGCAGTTTGAGGCAGGGAAGGTTTGGGCTTCTAAGCTCCCTGCCCTGTGCTTTGTAGTCACTGCGTCCCAGAGAACTACATTCTGAGTTGATGCCCAGCATTTTGTCATAATACTAAGGGCCTAGAAGGTCTTTCTATGTGACAGTACTGTGCACTGCTGCTAGTCCCATGACTCCCCACTGGAGAATTCCCACAGCACCGAAGACTATTTTAATTCCTGGGGAGCTAGAGACAGTGGCCCATTCTATAGCCCAAGATTTTTGTTTTGGAGAAAAAAAAATAATCAGAATGAGTTTCTGTGAATTAAAAAAAAAAAATCTGTTCACTTTTAACAGAAATCTGTGAAACTAAGTTTTCACTCTCAGTTGAAGTGAAGGATTTGTTTAAAAACTTGTAACTTTTTCTAAAATCAAAATGTAATATTCTGATCCACTCTGTCTATGACTCTAGCTATTTTGCTTTTAATTTGGCACTGCCTCAAGTCATACACTGCTATTACTGAAGCAATTGTTTGTTTTTGGTGAAATAACTTAGATTGGGGATAAGCCTGTAAAGCACTATGGTATACTTATGTGAACTGCAGTCTGTTTCCCCACTCCTTCTTGTAGGTGCCCTTTGGTTCTTTTGGATCAATGTAGGGGAACAATGGTTGAGTAGTTACCGCAAGTGTACTGCTCCCAGCACTTTACTGTTGGTTTGAACCATATGAGCTAAGCCTGCTATTCCTTCTTGGTGAATTATTGCAGCTTTTCATCTCTCCTACCATGAGGTCCATTGATAAAACCCAAATAAGAGTTCTGTGCCATGTAAGGAGAACATACTGATGACAACAAAGAAGATGTTACAGTGTCTCGGGACTGACACTACTTCCTTTCCTGATGGCTCCCTTTATACAAGAAGGAGTTGCTCCTGCTCCGTATATAGGTGAAACACAATGACATAAAATCTTACAGAAGCTCTGGAAGATCAGAACTGGAAGCAAGAAGATGTATGCAACCAAAAGTGCAATAAAAAGACAAGAAGTTGCAACTAAAAGGAGAATTTTTTTACATTACTTTAGCGTTAATGTTTTTTCTACTGTAAGAAAAAAAAGGCACTTTGAGGAATTGATTTTTTTTTCTTAAATTGGCTGATGATTAAGTCCTTTTTGTTCTGGGCATTTATTAGACCTTGGTTCACATGACTCCAGTTTGAAAAGCAGACCTTAGGCTGACCGTAAGCGAGGTCTGGATGTCTCAGACCCAGTATAGAATAAGCTGAATGTGCTTGGCAGCTATGACATAGTGGATTAACAGACCTTTGCAGACCAGACTCACTGCACATGCAATGCAGACTCTTTTGACTGTGCAGGGTGACATAACAGGCACCTAACTTTAAGCCTCTGCTCAAAGTAGTCTTTGTTCTTATGTCCTAAACCTAGCTGAGAAGCCCAGAAGATCCCAAGACTGTTAAAATGATCTTAATACTACCCATATATCTTTTTATAAATAGTATTACCCAGTGCTAGCACACATCCAATAGATGGCATAAAAGCTGGCCAGGAAGAATTAAAAACATAAAGCAGGCAGCTTTCAGAAGCTGTTAGATCCCAGAGTTTTACTCATAAAAAAAATGAGAAAAGTTCTGATTTGCTTTGTTTTCTGGTAGTGAAAGGTTTGATTCGTGTTATTGCGTTTTGGGTGGGTAGTGAAGCCATTTCCCGAGCAGGAATTACTTCCAGTTTATTGTTGCCATTTCAATTAAACTTTAGTTGAATTGAGTTGTCAGTAAAATTGGCTGTTATTTTTTTTAATTCACCTCTGGACTGTTAAATGTTATTGCTTCAAATACAATATGCTCTGGCTACCTTTGGGTGCTTATAGCAAAGATACATAAACAGAATAGACCAAGGTCGTCCCTGGTGTAATTTACTGGAATTCAGCACTGTCGCACCAGGAGTGAATTTGGCTCAGTGTTTTGGCATTAGCAGTAAAGGTCATTCCTGCAGTTTGCCCTCACTATAGAAAGTGTGATCAAAAAGTTTTCCATTTTATTTCCCTTTTGATGGTCACATTAAATCTTATTACACTGTTGGTGCTTACCTCACTGGAGTGTCTGTGGGTTTTCTTTATAGGCAAAGCTTTCATCCCTGGACATCCATAAATAACTCTGTTCACCACATTTTCTCCAGCAGCATTTGAGTTATATTTCAGAGCCGAGACAAGTGTCAGTTTGCATGTTCTGCAGATGGCTTTCTGCTTTGTTTTTGTCCACTTCAGAGAGGTTGCTTATTAAGAAGAGCTTTTGACCCGTGGACCCTCCATTCCAGTCAGCTCCATCTACATGTTTTCCCCTGCACCATGTCTTTGATAGGGCACTTATCCAACTTTTCAGATTAATGTGGATTCACTACTGTAGATACAGAGCTCTTGAAAGCAGAGGCTGCTGCTGAAAATTCTCTTTTAAAATTTGTTTCTTAAACTGATGCCACGATAAAAAAAGAAAAAAGTGCTAATGTAATATTTTTTCAACCAAAGGTTAGTGATTATGTACTTGGGGAAGTTTTGACTCAGTTGTATATTATTTAGGACTTCATTTATGTAAGTTACTTTCTGATTAGTTATTGATTATAATCAGAACATTTGGAGCTAAATGTGCAATATAGGTAATAAGCAGGTCTGCAGATGAAGAGGATCCTTAGATATAATTTTGATGCACTTCACACTTTATTGAACTTTGTCACAAAAGGCAAATTGCAGCAGGCTATTGAAACTATAGCAGTAGCAGAAGAGTTGCAGTATTTCTGTAAGCAGGGAAACAACGATCTTAAAAAAAGATCTTGGTTTTCAGTCTCCAAAGTCAAACCAATAAAAAGAATTTCTAAATATCCCTCGGTATCTGACTCAGTCTGATGCAGGCTGGTTCAATCTCATACACTGTCTTTAAGACTCTTCTAAAGGGTAACTGCCTCATCGGCTCTCACAGGCTAGTGTGGGTTGCAGAATCAGACAGGGAAGAAAGGTCAAGAGGGTACACCAACAGCTGTATCACCTAGGAGGGTCCCTGGTCAGAGCATATTTTCCAGCATCATGCTGATGTTATTATTCCTTCCCCATCAAGCCACCTGGGCTTCAGATAAGGGACTACCAGAAGACTAGAAGCAATAGGTATTTGGCCAGGGTGTGTGTCCTCTTCAGTCCTGGGAGACAGATGACTTAGGAGTTCTGCTTTGGACACTTTAAAAGGCTTCTACGCTATGGGAAAAGGCACAAAAAAGGAAGAGGAGTAGTACAAGGCACAAAGGATTGATGTTGCCAAACCCCGACATCCTGTGGGAAAATAGAAGGGTGCTATGGAACCAGTCACAGAGTGAAACATGCCCCTTTGATCCAGGCAGTGTATCTGGCTGTTTTTTAGATGTCTTTTCATGCTTTGTACATATCTAGTGGCAGCAGACATGGAGGTGAATAATATGTACTCTATCTGTTAAAGGGCTCCCCTGAAGATTATGGGAGTCTTCAATCGGTTTTGGCTTAAGACATTCTGTACCAGTGAGTAAGAAAACTGTTTTCTATCCATAAGTTTTGGTCAGTAAAATTATTCTAGGCTATGAGAAATATATAAATATTTATAATGTAGTCTTTCTCATGCAACAACATTGCATTAATAGTCACTATAAATAGGAATTCTACTGACAAGATTAGATAAAACTTTGGCAAAAGCAAATTTGTTGTCTAAAGAAGTCAATGGAAATCAAACCCAAGGTAAATTTTTGCCATTAATAGGAGCTCCAGAATGTTTCAGTTCAATTAAAACTTATGAAAATCTATTTTTTTTTCTTTAAATATGTAATATTTTTGCTGCTTTTAATTCTTGTTTTGAATCAATCAAAGCATGGAAAGTGAAACAGTCAAAATTGTAGCATTGTACATAACACAAATATTGAATCTGTAAATGAACATGAATTTATCTAATAGAGAAACCTAGTCTCCTTGAAAATAGCATATTCTTTGGTATACTTTGTCCAAACTTTTTAGCTTGTAAAGAAAAAAAAATCAGTGGTAGAATATAGCTCAAATTTTGAAATAAAATGTGTATACTTGCCTTGTTAATAAAAAAAAAGCTGTAATACTGTGACAAAAGCATATGACATCAAGACTCCCACACTGGAAGATTTTCAGCTGACATTTTTTAACCACTTGATTCATCTCTGTTATTTGATTCAAAATTCATGGCGTGTCTTCTCTGCATGTTAGTTACAAAATTGTTTGATGATGATCATAAACCCCTGACTACTAGTTATGGTATCTGTAAAAGCTTTTGAAGTTAACTCTTGAACACACAAGAAGAGAATAATTTTATAAGGCAGATGAAGAAATTATTTTGTCTACTAAAAAACCTAAAACATCAGAACTGTATAAGCTTTAGCTATCCTGGTCATCAGAAAGAGAACTATAGTGTAATGTAAGAAAAGGGTAAAATGATGTAAAAAAATTGGAAAAAATGGCTCATAAATTAGATTCACATGTCACAGTGCCAAACTATGGAAGAATCAGAGTCTCTCTAGGCTGTAGATCTGGCATTTATATCCAACCTCCTCTGCAGAACTCACGAGGCACTAATGAGTCACCCCAGATGATGAGTCCCAGACTAGATGAACATTCCATATTCTCATTGTGGAAAGTGCTTGCTTCAGACTGCCCATGCAATTAAAATAAATTAGAGCTTTGGGATTTTAACTGTTATTACACTGTGTGGACTCTTCTGTTTTGTACAAGGAGGAGAAATCATGAATGTAATAAAAAAAGTTTTCTAAATGCTTCAATTTAATTTCAATCTGTGCTTCATATGAGCCCATTTATTGGATATAAAAGGGGTTTCATTAACTAATTTGAAGCTGGGTTAGAGCTTTAGTTTCTTTTCACTTTCTGAAAGCTCGATATCTCATTTCATTATGTCATACTTTTTAATTCTAGCAGATGTAAACCTAGACAACAGTCATAAGTATACAGTAACTGATGGATGTATGAAATGCAATATATATCCTTCACATCCATGGATTCACTGGTTAGGATTCTTACCTGTATCTTCTATGACAAAGCAAAATGACTTTTCCATGAATTCCATTTAAATTGCAAAACACTCTTGGGTTGACTCCACTTACACATTCACAGTTTAATGACCTTTCCCTATGATCCCTGCCTGGTTCTTAGTTTCAGGATGAATGGTCTGTAGGCTGATTATCCATATCTCTACCAGAACATGGTCTAATTTTTCTGTACTTTCTTTTTAATTGAAGCATTTTCAGGACACACACTAGAGCTGACAAAACATGACTGGATAGTTATGTGGTAACTGGGACTGACATCAGACCGTCAGTTCCTTTTTAAAGCCATTGGTACAAGGGATGTGGTTATCATTCTTTCACTATATGTATATGCATATTATACACTACGGTGCATGGAGATATTCCTGTATATACTTAAAATTTTAAAACACAGCTATAAAACCCTACTCCTAGAAAATAACATTTTTACAATTAAGATTTTTTAATTAATTTCTTTAACCTCTGCTTGAAAGGGATCAAAATAGACGAATCTCTGGACATCTGGAGATATAACAATTCATGTACTGGCATGTGAGGTGAAACAGAAAGCTACCCAAAATTCTCCCTTAATGTTACTAGCTTGATGATCTATTCTAACAGTTCTATGTAAAAAAAACCCCCCAAAACCCCACAAACAAACAAAAAATCAAACAAACCAAAACCAACCAACCAAAAGAACCAAAAAAACCCCCAAAAGCACAAAAAACCACAAACAACCCCCCCCAACCACACCCACCTGAAGACTTTCCAGCTGACATAGCTGTATATCTGTGCTCAAACTGCATTTTGTGATGTCCAAGATGGTAGTTATAACAGGATATCAGAACTATCAGTAGTTTTGACTGTGTACCATCTGGGACTGCTAAATAATATTTCCCTATAGAGTAAATAGGAATAAATAGGAACTATGTTCATATTATCTATGAATAATATGTATGTCTACATTTGTTGTAACTCTTACGTTTTTCTATCAACTGGCCGCCATGAATAGTAGAGAAACTGGATCTTTCATCCTGCTTTTAAACTCAGCATACAAACCTTCCTTGGATAGTGTGGGTATAGCCAGTTCTCACACTGAGCAGCAGACAGTTTTGTTGCAGGAAAATAAGCTATTTTGAAGGGGACTAGAGTATGGAACATTGTGGGGAAAAGCATGAGGCCATGGTGAACATCTCTGGTAAGAAGTTCTTTGTGAAAGACAGATTAAAATCTTTTGATGTCTTCATGACAATGCTCAGTTCTGAGACTCTACACATTCTACAGTGAGACTTAGTTCTGAGACACTACACATAAATTTCAGGAAAGGAAATTTCCTTACCAGGCTTGTCTTCATTCAGCAGAAACAAATAAATATCACCCACTTTTTTTGTGGAAAACATATTGTGTACACTACATATGTCTTTGTTTTAGGCATACATGTGTGATAACAGTAGAGCACTGCCAGTCTGGAAATTGAAAATTCATTCTGTAGGCTGCATGTTTTAAAAACCCAGCAACTTGGATAAATTAGAACAATTTTCAGCAGACTAGTAAAAGTCAAAGCTGTATCTCCATGACAAATTTGATGTGTCTATCTTTTCTCTAATAGGAAAGGAGTGTATTTTTCCTCATGCACTCTTAAAAGTGACAACTGATTTCCTGAAAGACAATGGTCAACTGTACCTAGATTTTGCATGGAAAAGGGTGACATTGTTATAAACAGCTGAAGATAATCCATTAGGAATAATAGCATCAATTTGCAAAAATATAAATAAGGTATGATGCTTTCCAATAAAATTTTTGGTGCTATACTCAAATGCTCTGATTTACAGATGCTTAATGTTGTGAGAAAGTTTCTTCTAAAATCATGTACAGTGCTAAATAAAATCTCAGCATTTCAAAACTGAGACAATACGACAAGACTTTAAAAGTTATTTCTGTACAGTTTCAGTCCCTTTATCCTGGAGTTCTGGTGACTTTGTCACAAAATTTAGAAAAGAAGAATAGTTAAAAGGATAAAACAAACACGGGGAGCATGAATCTTGTCGAAGATCATGGTCCATATTCTCTTTCAGTCAAGAGTCTGCGTGTGTGTACATATACATATATATGTATATATACTGACAGTTCCAAAGCCATGACAGATTATAGAAGAGTGCAGGAGATTGTAAAATGTAAAAGCAGAAGTTATGGATAGCAAAAATAAGTAAGTGATCTGGAAAAACAAAAGGATAAGGACAAATTTGCTGATAATGCAGTTACTTCAGTTGTTCAATACTAACATTTAAAAGATGAAGATCTTGTAAACTTCTGAGTGGCATTATGGGAGATAAATATTTTTTCAATAAATGCAGAACAATCACACTGAGGAAAAAGAATCCTGAACATGAATGAATGATGGTGTATTCTGTCTTCTTTGTTGCTAAAGAAAACTTAGAGTGCGTCTGAATTGTTCCTACAAACTGACAATTATATATTAGAGTTTAAAAAGAATATTACAGAGAATGGAACAGAAATCCTTATAAGCAACCAAATTAATGATGAACCACTGTCATGGATATTATGCACCATTTCAGTCAATCCCCTCTCAAAAGCAATATAATTGGATTTGATAAGTTATAGGGAAGTGTAACGTATATTTAAAGTTACTAAATGACTTCTGTATAGGGAGTGATGAAGTAGATTAGAAATCAACTTGAAAAAGAGACATGACAGACTGGGATATTTGATAAAATGCTTGTTGTGAAATACTTCATTAAGTTTTCAATACTTTACCAAAGGATGTTTGGATGCTAAGAGAATAAGTGTATTAAAGGGAAATGAGGACCAGTCATGGACTGCTACATGTAGTGATCAAGATGCTCTTACTTATTAAGTATATAAAGTGGGTGGGTATATCAAAGGATTTATCATACTTACATTCTTACCCTTTTAAACACAATTTCTCTATAGCAAATGTTACTATCTCCTTTTCAAGTGTGATTTTAGGCTAAAAGAATGATGGTTTTGACTTGAAATAGCTGTTTGCATACCTTTTTGAGTATAAAAAAAGAGAAATATTTGTATAGTCATTGAAGTCATTGAACTGGATAGCCATTTTAATGAAAATGTCACAAAAATATCTTCTTCCGATGCAGATACATATTAATACAGATATGATGGCATCAACTAGTTGGGGTTCTGTGTTTGTATGGTATAGTACGTTAAATATTTCTGATTTAGAAAGAGCTCATCATGTATCACTGTGCAACATAGGATGCCAGACATACTTGCACAAAGAGCAAGAGATCACAGGTGATTAGCATCAGCCACAGGAACAGCATAATCCCAGTTCCTGAATCAGCTTTGACTCAGAATAAGATACAAGTAATTCAAATTGATGGCTTAGTCTATATTGAATTTTATTCCTAGAAATGGCAGTGTGTAAAACAGTTCAGCCACCAGGTCAAGTGCCGGGAAATCCTTCTAGTCTTCTTGTCCTGTAGAGAATGCGACCAAGAAAATTCTCATACTCTTTTTACCCAGGTACTAAGAAAATGAAAACATGCTAAAATGTCTCTCAGTGTCAGTGAATAACAGTGTTCATAAACTATTTGACTCTCTGGGCTATTTCAGGTAGACTGTGTAAAATGTTTAGCAAACATGGGTAAAATTTCTCTAAAAAAGGTACAGTTTACTGTGACTTTAACAGAATATGGTAAATCTTTCTAAAATCTTCGAGCTTGTCTCATCACATGACAACACATTCACAGCGTTAATGCAGATTTATGTAATAGGGTCATATAAAGTATGAGCACAGATTTCACTGATGACACCATTACAGGTTCTTTTAGCTTTTTTCATACTGAAGATGCAAGATGACTATTAAAGTGTAATAGCACAGAACGTCTTGTTTAAAAAAAAACAAAACAGAGCCTTTTACAGTATTCTTGTTTATAGATGATATTTATTACCTTTGTATTCTTACAGTGTGCTTCTAAGTCAATTGAAATGCAAGTGCTAATGAAACCTCTGCCATAACATATTCATTCTTTCTTACTACAAATGAGTCTACTACAAGATGTAAACGACTTACGTATATCTGCTGCTCAGGTTTTATTGTTTTAGGTTAATTTATTTACTGTAATATTCTTAATGAAAGTAATGACTCTTCCAGTAGTTTGTATATTCATATATCGCAATTTTATTAAATCATGCTGTGAAAGTTCACACTGGCTGCTCTAAGTATTCCTGAAGTTTCATGTTACACTTAATATATAAATGCAATCTTCTAGCAGATTATCAGCATAGTATATTTTGTTAACTATTGCTCTTCCTAATTTGTTCACACCAGGGTATATCTAATGTACAGGGGTACTTGTACAGGCAGGGCTGTCACATTCTTATGCATTTTATTAGTACAGAACACTGCAAACAGAGATCAAAATCTACAAACCAGAGCTGGCTCAGCACATTTTTAAAATTTACTTCATTGTTATGGAAACTAAGTGTAAATTCACTGTTCCAGAAAAAAAAAAAAATATTGTTATTTGTCAGCTGGAGTATTGGCTTTTAACTTAAGGGCTCAAAATGAATCTTGTTAGGCCCAATTAGGAAATAAAAAATCTGGCAACTAGAAACCTTTCACCTTCCTTACACAACTGTAAAATTCTGATTACCAACCACATGTAATCTAAACTACTGGATAATACAGCTTTATACTATCAAAATCTCCTAGAACTCTTGTTACATCAACAGCTTGCATTTCCTTTTTTGTTATTATTAAACTTGTTGCTTTGTCAATATTGGCAGCTCTCATTTCTTAAAACATTGTTCAAACACTATTTACAAAACATCATACTTCTAAGAAAGAATAATTATTAGGATCAGTGTACAGAATAAAAGCCTGAAGATAAAAAATGTTAAGTGAGCTGCCCAAGGACACAGCTGGCAATAACAGAAAGAACTTCTGGTGACAATAAACTCTCTTCTGGACACTGGACTTCATTTAAACCTAGCACAACCTATTTTAACAGAAAATAGAAGAGTGCTAAGATATGAGCTTACTGCCTATACTGGAGTTCTAGGAGAATATTGTGAAATTATCTGAATATCTACCATGAAATTTGTCATGCATTGTATACAGACTAATGCAAAATATTAACACATTAATACATAATGTTCTCTTCCTTAAGACAGAATCAGACTCAGGATTATTCTCCATCCTTTTCCAATATGAAGTTTTGTTCCCTTAAAAGAAAAGTAACAAACTGGTTAAAAATCCCCCAAGTTTAACAAAACTGCAGATAATAAAATCTTAATAACATGTGCAACGTCATTGAATGTTAACTGCCTTTTGGTAAACAGCATTTTAGTTTTCACTGTGCATTCTTCTCCTGCTTACTCTACATGTAAAATAAAAACTGTTCCATGGAAGTAGTAAAAGATTAAAGATATTTATTAATAACAGTCCATAATTGGGGCAGTCAGCAATTTAATTCCTACCCAAAAGCATTACTCACAGGTAAGAGTCCATAGTGTTGCTGTTGTGTCCAGGCACTGCAAACACACTTCACCTTCCATTCCATCCTGCACCAGTGTGAAATTGGAGAGTAATGATGTAGACAGTCACTTCGATTCTGCAGATTATATTTTAGAATAACAGGCTGCTAAAATAAAACATATATTTCTGACTGTACTGGTCTAAAGGTGCCCTGCTAGAAACGTTGAATTTTGGGTGTTTTGGGGTTTTTTTCAGTAAGATTGTTAACATGGGACATATTAGCCTCATATAATTACAAATATAAGTTCTCCAAGAAGCGTCCATAGGGTTGTAAGAATATTTTCACTGATGTTCTAGCAGTTAGACAGAAACCATTTTGTCTTTAATGCTCTTTACTCTTTTTCTGCTTTTCACACTGCTTTTCTGACTCTCCCTTACAGGTTTCAGATTAATAGCCAGATCCAAGAAATTAGGTCCTAAAAGTTTCACGTTAACTAACATTTTGGTGCAAGTCTCCAAAGGGAAATCCATGTGTATCTCTCTACTGGGGCTGGAGAAGGTAGCATAATGCATATTATCTTCAAATGCAACTAAAATGTGTTTCAAATGTCAAGCTAAATCTTGCTGTGGAGACACATGGGTGTATCATTGCAAAACTGAAATGACACATTTCTAAATTATTCCCTTCTCCTAACTATCCATACATAGAAACCTTGCTTTCCCATTTTAACATAATGACATGATACTTACATTACTATGTATCAATGAATCCCAATATGTTTCCTAGATATAAACGTGTAACCTGCATGAATGTCCATGAAACATAACAACAAATATGTGCACAAAAATCCAAATCCAAATCCCACTGAAATTCATGGGAATGCCTCCAATATCTTAAGGAGACTTTGGATTCAGCTGTCATAGCTGGGTGCATGATATGATTTTATATACTTTGGAATGGTCATAAATATAGTTTGATCACAGCCACATTAGAAGTCATGGATTGTCTGGTAAGTGTGCTTTCCTCTGAGATACAACTTTGAAACATATTGAAATATGGAACAGCCCACATTTTAGAAACAACACCTGGAATATAATTGAAGCTATCTCTATGCAAAATCAGCTTTCTGAATAGCTTAAGATAAACAGTTTCAGGTTTACAGTCTGCTAACTGCTAGAAACAGTTTGTCTATTTTCATTCTCTCCTTTCAAAAAAATAAAAAAAAAAAACCAAAGCAGCACAACATTCTCTCTAAATGTTGAAAACACCTGGGAAATATTTCAGTGTGGAAATTCTCTCAGAAGAATTATTCAACACATCACACTTTTGTTCAGAATGCATCTTTCTATTTTCCACATTAATTTACTTCAGAATATTAGTAGTAGTGTGAAGGAAATTGCTGTCAACAGTTGTGTTTAAGAAATAGGATACCAGCACTTTTTAAACTTGGAGCCGTTTTTTAAAGTTCTTCCTCAAAAATGGGTGATTTAGTTCTGCACACTGGAGTCTTTGCTTCCCATAGTTCACAGTCACTGGCTATATCTGTGTGTCAAAGTCAGAGACAGTCTGATGCCTGTTAGTGCTTGTAAACTTAAGCTTGAGTTCCCAAAGAAATGCAGGAATACAAATCCCACTGAAATCCTGTCACAATAGTACCATTAGGAATTGCTGCTTTAACTATCTAAGACATATGGAGAACAGCTCTAGTGGAAAAAACTAGCCATGCTTTACAAAGAGCTGGAATACTTATAAAACTGGAGTATTTCTGAGATGGCATGAGAAATATTTTCATGTGATTCATATTCTATTCATAACAGATATGTATATTTTCTAAATACTTGTAATATTTTTCATGTTCATAATTGCTTTGCTGACATTAATTAATCCTCACAATGTGGTGGGTGATAAATTAAGGTGGATGAAGAATTCATAACAATTAATTTATCTAGGAAATGTAGTTATTTTCCTGAGTGTGAAGTGTTCAGGAACAGGCAGGGAGTTTTACTGACAAATTTGTTCTTCACAACAATTGTGTTAATATTTTATGCAAATGTAATTCAATCAATAGATTTATTGCAAAATGTTCCATGTGGCTGGGTTTGATGTAGAAGCTTCAAGAAATCAGCTGTCCAGCTTGCATTGCAGCAACACTTCCAGGCTCCTCATGCATAACCTGTACATGCCCCAAACCTGGGCTTGTCAACTGTATCGTAGCACTGACAAACTTCCCATTGGATGTGCAGGATTGGGGGACTTGCCTGGTTCGCAGGCCACTTTCAATCAAGATACAACAAGCAGCACCCAATTTAATAGCTCTTGAATTTAATGTTAGTGGAAAATGTCCGGCTGCTCTAGCTTATATTCAGTATTTGTAGCCTCATCATTAAGGTGAGCTGACAATGCTACATGAGCCTGCAATTCCTGCTACTGCTGCTGGTAATACAACGTGAATTGTTGTTACTTTCTCTTACACACTGCAAGAGAGCCCCAGCTAACAGGGATCTACGTAATTTATAGCTGCTTGCTCTGAGTCAATCTATTCCAGCTTGCTTGGCACTACTACTTTAAATGGTAATGTTAGAAAAAAACAAAGAGATAACCCATTGTTAGAGAATAAAAAAAATATTTTTATTAGCACTTTAAACAGTAGATGAGTCACATGTGGAGTACCATAGAAAGGGTACATGCCAGCTCATAAATATCGTATAAGAACTTCTATGCTACTTGCCAAAAAATTACATTGTGGGAAATGGGAATATTGTGGTGGAACCTGTAGTTATATTGTAATGCTGTGTGATTTTGTTAAATAAAGCATTTCATCACTTAAGGAAGGATTCTCTACTCTGTGATGGAGAAAAGTGCCTTCTCCCTTTAAAAGTGCAACTTGTGTAATAGAAAAATATCATTAAATTTCCATGCCGAGAAACAAGCATGCTTGATAGCAGAATATGAATATAGACAGGTAAATGTTGTGGTTTCTCCCCAACACTGAGGTGAATTTGTTGCAAAAGGAAAGTGAATAAATAAGAACACTAGCAAACCTTAGTTATTGAAGTGCCTAAGTTAAAGGTCCACTTGATGGAAAGAAAAAGGCACCTTAAAGAGAAAGTTTGCATATTGCCAGGAGACAGTTCATGTCATTTATTTCTTTTTCCTTATCCTACAGAGATCTCAGGTTGACCAGGTTCCTCAGGTGCCTCTCTTGGTTAAGAGGAAAAAGGGTAGAAAGCCTCCCTGTGAACCAGTTCTGATTTGCCCAGAGCTGACAGAGAGCTGATTCTTGATGCTGCAAGCCTCTGTCCCAAACTGCTGCATCGTGACAGCGTGCTGCTGGAGGAGAGAGCTTCTCTGTGTCCTCACAGTAATAAGTAAAAAAAACCCAAACAACACCATAAGAACAGCCATTAAAGAATATCATTTTTTTCTATTATTTGTGAAAAGACTTTAAAAAATGCCCTGGAAGGTTTGAGATTCAGAGCAGATCCTTTGAAATCTTGTCTTTAGACGACATTGAAATCTCCTAATCAGCTTTTGATTTCTCTGTTATGTACTTGAAAGTGATCAAGGACATATACTTGGTCATCTTCAGTATGTACCTTTCCAGTGTTAGAACAAAAATAAGATTTCCAGGCTCAAGTTAGATTGACCCTGGCTTTGCCCTAGGGTTGAAAGAAGGGTTTAAACCTAGTCCAGTGCCAGCCATGGAAAATGGAAAACAATTAAATGTTGTTTAATTGCATTCTCTCCCATTTTTGAAGTTAATAAAAGCATAATCTATTTGTACCTGCCGTTTGCCTTAGGAGACAACAGAAGATAATGAAAATATTTTACTATCTATTTTCAAATTATAAGCTGTTGTTTCCAAAGAAAGTCAAAACCCATGTATATTATCTCATTATTGTTCTCCAGGGACTGCAGTCACTATAGTGATTGTAATTACATGGCTTCATTAACTTTCTACATTCTACCTGTTATGGGGGTTTCACATTAAGAAAATTTGCATATACAGGAAATGAATGCCGTTTGCAAGCAGCTAATGTCATTAAACATTTAAGCAGCCTCTCTCAAGTAAACAAGAAATTTTCACTAGAATATCCTTTTAGCGTGCATTTAAAACCAGTGCAGTCACAACTGTCACTTTAAAGAAAAACATATGAAAATTATTTAGAGTAAGCAACAACCATCTTAACAAAACTGCTTTAAAATTGGAAATAATTCAATTGCTCCCTCAATCATTACAATGCATTATCAAGTATCATAACCTTCTGTCAGATTAATACTAGCTCATGTTAAAAGAGTGTATGTGTACACTGCAACCAGCGACCCATATTTAAATAGCACATGCAATGAGAACCTTCGCTTTCTAATCTGTAATTGCCTAACTTTTGCTATCAATAATTATACATAAAAATAACTTTCAATTTTTACTTCCAACTTATAAAAAACAAAGATTCTATAAAAACAGACATTTAATACTGTACTGTACTATTATTAGCAAATCCTTAGTAGTCTGTCACATGTTTGTTTCATGGGATTGGTGCAAGCCCACCAATTCCAAAAGGAGATTTTTTTTTCCATTTGCTTGAGCCAGTTTTGACTGAGAATACCTAGCTACTGACTTCAGTAGACACAAGATTTTAGAAACTGTTGGTAGTTTGAAGCCCTTTGCCTTGTCCTGAATTCTTATAGTAACATTATGATTGAATATAATACCCCAGGTGTGCCTCTCTGTTTTGAAGAGTCTGACCTCATTCTGATTTAATCCCATGTGTTGTGAGTGTATCTCTCACTCCTCTCATAGTTGCCTCTTTTGCCTTGGCCATGATGAGACTTCTGAGACTTTTCACTAGTTACCAGCCCAGTGGATAGCATACATGCACAGGTGTTAGGAAATTAGGATTAGGAAAAGCCAGGGTCTATTCTTTCCTTAGCCCATGGACATACCTGTAAGATTGTCCTAAAATGGACAGGTTATAGGCAAGGCATGGTCAGCCATACTCTTGAATGATGTACTTACCATTTCCTCTCGGAAGCTTGCTGCTCAGTATGCAGGTCTTTCAATGTAAGCAATTTTCTTATACAATGCAAGAGAGAGTAAAAGGTATATCTGTCCTTTGTAGATTCTACTTTAAAGAATTCACAGGTTCAAAACTGAAGAAAGGGTGTTTTAGTACCTAACTTATAGAAGCTTAAGGTTGTCGTTGTTCGTGCTTTGCCCTTAGTTTCTCTCTGAATTAGACTTTATCTTTAAACTTCTTTCCTTTTCGAACTTTGGACCGAGTAGAAATATTACGAAACCTTTTTTTTCCCCATGGGGTATTATAGGCTTTATATTTGCTCGGCACTTTGAGCTCTTCTGATGAAAAATGCTGTAGAAACATAGTGCACAATGAGCTAGAGTTCATCCTGCCAACATGAGGACATAAAAGAAACGCGAGAATGTGCACCATGTTCCTTTTTGTACCATTTCTGAGTGCAATATCAATCTTCTGCTTACTCTAAATGCAAGGATTATATTAAACTGGCAGCCATCCATAAGCAGGACAGGAGGAAAAAAAGAAGTAGACCAAAATACTAAGAAGGAAGACTGAGGTTCATCTGTGAATCTAGTATGAATGTTTAGAGAAGATACTACACTTTAGTTTGTGTTGCTGGGAGTACTATACACAGAGCTAACCAAGGCTGTGGATGTTGTGAAAATTTCCTGATCAGCTTTAGTATAAAATTTAGCTCATAAAGTCTCCTGTGGCTGTTCCAGCTAAGCTGGTTTATTTTGCAGGGAAACAACTGAAAAGCACTCACAGAAGTTCAGCATAGCTGAAAGTGATAAAGTCTTTGGCTGGTAAAATTGCTCTCTGGTACAATTCCCTCCTGCTGGGCTACACAGCACCTGGCCCTGTGCTGGCTCTCGCCCTTTCTCAGGAGGACTTTCTGTTGCATGGGAGAGATGGGCTTGGGGGAGGGAAGAGTTCTCCTTCTCTCACCTCCAAGTAGGTCTTGAGCTCCTTGGGAGGAGAGTGAGAAAAATGTGCTAAGCGAGGTGTTCATGCCTCCATTTTTTTTTTCCAGTTAATGCAGCCAAATTATTTTCTCTGATTATAAAGTCAGAGATGGATTTCTTGTTTGCAACAGTTCATGCTAATAGTTTCTCTTACACTTATGAAAAGTCCTTTCCTTTTGCAACATATTCTTCAATATACACTACGTTGTATAGAAGTAACTTTTCAATTGGATACAAGTACTCAGATACTGAAATACATTGGTTTCTTGGACCACACTATTGATCTGATCTTTGTCACTGGAAGCTTAAAGTGCAGAACCTTCTTTCTTTGTCTCCACTAACAAATTTTTTTTCTCTACATCTTGCTTTGCTTTACTTAATTTCTTACTTACTCACTCATTTATTTTTCTTCTCAGCAGTTATGTTTCCTCTCCTTTCCTTTAACAGCTGCTCTTATGGAATTTCAGTGTTGTACAGTTATTTGTGAGTTAGACTGTTTTACTCTCTTGGTACCTGCTGTCTTTACTTGAAGCCTCTAAAGCAGTAATTGGTAACAAGTTTCTCTCAGTGGGTTTTACACACAGCTGCAAGGCAGAAAATAAACAGTTCTTTCAAGTCTACACTCTTAGGGTTACAGCTGTATACTAATGACTTCACCAGCTTGCTAACGCAAATTTTAAAGTGATAACATCCATTTCTATCAACAGATTTTTGAAAGCTTTTCCACAGCTTTTAAAAGGCAGGCAATGACAATTGTGAGAATGTGTCATCAAAATAATATCCTTCCAAATTAAAGTATCTTTTTTAATTAAGCCAGTCACTGGTGTGTAAGTTCATAACTTTTTATCAAATAATAATTAACCTGATCAAAATTTTTAACCTATTGTAACTGTTTAAAAATTATGGTATGAAAGTCCAATATATTGTCTTTCCTAATTATTTCAGTGCCTAAATAACAAGATAAATAGCAGATTTTTTTTTCATAGTACGAATTAGTGTTGTTCAGAACTTTTTCTTCATGCTTTTCATGGATAAATTTTCAAGTATAAATAACACTTAGGTAGAAAACTTTTGCTTTTACTAACAAATATGTGAACATGTGGTCAGTAAAAACAACAACAACAAAAGAGTCAAGAAGTAGTCTCCAGCTAAAATGTTCTAGTTTTTTCCTCTTAAATCTTTGACAAAAAAAAAAATCCAATGGTTCTTGGAAAGTGGGGGAAGGGTGAAGTAAATGTTTATTCAGCTATTCCAGTCTTAATAAGATAGGCCATGACTTGATACACAAAAAGATATGTGTTTTGCTGAAAATAAAACATATGCATAAACTCAGTGCGCGTGTGTGTTTGTAGATAAAGGAGAAAAATAGAGTTAAATAGAATTAATATACCTTTTGCAATTAAACTTGTTCTACTGAGATTTTTTTTTTCTCTTTCTAAAGAAACCTTTTCAAGGGTTTCAGAGATTTTTCTCTCAAGTGATTCCAGTACTGGCATCTAGTTTTCTTTTTTTACAGAATGAAACGTTAATACTAGCTATTGTTGTTTAAGCTTTTTCATGTGACTGTTTCATCACCTAATAATACTTCAAAAGCTTATTTAACAGGTTCAAAAAATATCTGCAATGTTGTTTGCACAGGTATGCAAATCAGACTACTAAAGGCTTGGGATGCTGGGGAAATAGTATGGTTATTCCCACCATAAATAAGGTAGCAAGAGAAAATTATTCACTCCTATTGATTATGAATGGTAGGTATTGTGACTGTACAGCAGAACAGGGATAACCTCCTGATTTAGGAGGGAGTAGCACGGTTGTTACTCTTCTTGTATTTGCCCACCACGGCAGTGAAATGGCAAAGTGCTTGGGGTCATATGGAATTGAATTTGAGCTCTAGTTGTGTCATGCTCATTCACATCATGTCTATAAAACAATTCTGTGTTAATAGAGAAATGCTCTCTGTTCCAGGGCATTTCGTAAGTACTTTGGAAAAGAGTGAAAACCCTTTGCCTCCCTACATCAAGAACAGGAAGGGGAAATGACCTGGCAACAGCAAGGAGGATCTGTTACCAACTGCAATGCCAGAGCTGCTTGAGTGCAACTGTCCATCACAGGCTGACAGGTGGGACGACAAGGCCAAGGTGCAAGAAACCAAGAGCCCTAGCACCTCTTCACACAACAGCTTTGTGTAACCTTAAACCTAAATTTCTTTTCTGAGCAGGGCATCCAAAGTGGGGAGAAATATATTAGTATATTACTTGTAAGATGTCTGTGAACAGGTAGCTGACTATGTTAAAGTATACTCTACCAGAACTGTCCCCTTTAATTTCTGTTTATCAGAGGCAGGGGAGTGAGGCTTAAAACATAAGAATAACTACAGATGTAGAGAGCTCAGAATGTGTCTTTGCAAGTCTTCTGTCATTTAGGTAACTACCAGCATCTGTACTTCTATGTTCAGAATGCCAGAGGCAATCTGGAACTGGCAGTTTTTTTTTTCTTTGCTTTGAAAAGTTCTTTCCGTGAGTTAAGATGTTACATGAAATCTTTATCTTCTTGCCTTCTTCAAGGGACAACAACTTCTTATTTAGCTCATTATGTTGAAGATGTAATATGCATGGACCATTTGAAGTAGTAGAAGTGAGATTTCCCAGAGTGTGGGAAGAAAAGCATGTTCTTTACAGATCTCATTCAGTAAAGTGTTGTGAAGAGGCATTACTTTGTACTCTTCTATTAGTTCCAAGCGGGCAGGTACAAGTTTCTTTTATTTTAAATAAAGCTACACTCTTGCAAGAACTAACTTGATGAACTTACTTGCAACAAATAATTGTGTGGGCCTCCTACTTTCTAAATACAAATTCTAATGACAGCATTCATGGGACAGTGCAGTCTACTTTTTTTTTTTTTTTTTAATTAGAAACATCAGAATGGTGACAAAAAGGAACCTGGGCAGAACTTCTATAGCCGTCACAGTACCTTTGATTCCTGAACATTGCATTCTCTCTTTTAATATTAATTACAAGGTAAAAAGTCTTTGACAGTTTACAAAATGGGAACACAATCATCTTGACCACATTATACACTGTTGCACATAAGAATTCTTAACACTGTTTAACAAATTACTTCTTTTTCCACTTTTCATTAGAGCCCCTTGCTGCCATCCAATCTTGATTTTAGAAATTAAAGCTAACAACCAGATTGAAAGAATCTAGAGAATGACAGCATGGGGTACAGTCTCAAAGCCACAACTAACAGCATGAGGCAAAGTGAACCTCAAGCTAATCCAGCTTTTAGAGAAGGAAGAAGGAGAAAAACAGCATCTGCAGGAAAACTCAATTATAACAACCCACAGCTACAGCAAAGCACTTGTGAATGTTGACACTAAACCTTTTCTGCTTAATGTTTTAATTAAATACCTAGACGCCAACTCTTTTCATCAGTCAGTGTCAGAGCAGTACTTCTCTATGGATAAATGTTTACAGCAAAATCTCTGCTGAGGGTTTCAGCAAACAAGTCTCGAAGAACTGAGAAGGCTTTCAGCTGAGGCACTTGAGATCAAGAAAGCACCAGTGATTACAAACTAGCAGTACAATAACAGGACGGTTTAATCCACCCAAATGTCAGTCGCTGGTTTACAAGTTGGCGATCCCATCTTCATCTGCAGACAAAAGGGCACTGGTTAGTCATCTGTTTAATTCTCTTGCTGCAGCATGTCATTTGGATGTTGAAGGAAAATCCCTTGATTCTGTCTGCCATTTCTGACAGTCTCCCTCTAGACCACATTAATAAGCTTTTTAGAGAAGTGAATGCAGAATAATCAGCAGGCAGCCTGCACTCAAAATGGAGAAAGAACAGACAGCAAAAATGCTTTCTTCCCTTTGTAGTTATGGTGCATAGGTGACCCTTTTCTCAGAGCAGCAAATGATTTAGACTAAGATTTCCTTTGAAAACCACAACATAATTAACCATTTTATGCATGTGATGTCTGCCTAGCTTCAAAACCTGATGATTTGCAATGGAAAAGATTCAGCTGCATTTGAGATAGATTTATGAAGCACGCTAACAATAGAGCAGACAGATAGAAAGTCTGCCTGGCATACTGGAATACCTGGGGAATTTCACTCTGAAAACAAACATGTTACTCTTTAATGTAGGCTCACATCTCATTATAAAATCACAAGTGGAATGAGACACACTTCGCCTTTGTAACTGTTGCCAGGAGGCAGGTAAGTGCTTTGCTACAGACAGTCCTGCTAAGATCTGCATGATTGTAATATATTTTGAAAGCAAATAATTTGTTATATAATGGGGGTCTTGCTGTGGATATTTCCTGTTTTTCTCTATTAACAGTTTCTCTATTGCCAGCTGTAAATTGAAATTGTCAATAGTTTTGTTTAACCTATTGTGGACTGGCTGTTTCATGGTCCAGCTGAGAAACAAAATATTTCAGGGTATCCTTATTTTCTTTTGGGAAGGATTTGCTGGCAAGACATTACTAAACACTCAAAATAAGAAAGCAGAAACCTTGGAGCCCTGGAAACTCTTTTTATTTCACTTGGAAATGGAGGAAGTAAGCACCATTGAAAATCAAGTTACGCATATACAGACAAGAAAAGTGAAAGAAGGTTAAAAGGAGAAGGAAAGAAATGTAATCCTGTGTGATGTGCTAAGAGGTAGGTAAGGCTCAGGGAGGATTTTGTCAAGCAGAAAATTGACAAAACCTGCTATTAATTATTGTGCTGATGCTATCAGTGGTATTACCATAATCAAAAAGTGAGGCGTGAGCATAATTCACAAGGCGCTAGGTAACTTGGGGGTTAAATCAGTTATTCTCAAAGGAAATTTTAAGAAAAAAACATAATTAACAGCAAGAGAGAGCACAGGAATTCTTTTATGTAGCCCATGTAGTCAGTATTATCTAAGTAACAAATTCAGACATACTGGCCTGTTAGTGTGTGAAGCAATAAAGAAGGATGGGAGGAGACCTTATTTGTCAGATGCAGCTACCAGGAAAGAAGACTGGATCACACTTAACCAACTTTTTGTTATAGGGAAGAAGATAGGGTCTCTTTAAAACACAATATACTTGTCACTTTGCAGACAAATACTAGCATAAAGCTCCCTCCAGGAAGATCTTATGTTCTAAAGTTTCAGGAATATAGAAAAAGAATGTACCAAAATAAAAAGTAATGAATTGATAACTTTTATGAAATACCTTTTTATTTGTTTTTTCCTTTAGAGAGACAGAGAGAATAAAACATGGCAACAGAGTGTGACAAGTACGTGCCACTCTTTCAGGACATCCTCATTCTCGACAACATCTTCAAGAGAAAACGTAGAAGAGAAATTAAAAACAAGACCAGATCATCAGGTTAACCATGTAACTTGACTCATTGCCTTGCAAATTTAAACTAATAAAGAAGCTGAGACAAATTCAATATTTAGAGTAGTTGCATGTTAACAAGTCAACATTTACCAACTGTTATAGGTAAAGTTGAATAAATAATGCTGAAAGTGTTTGCAAATGTTACTTTGAAGAAAAACATCACATTCACTTTGATTCACAACATATATTATTTGCACACTGCAAACATTCAGGGAAGCAAATCTGTGTTTATTGTGGTACTGTAATCTCTCAGGCTAATAAATATCTGCATTGCTGTTCACTCTGGAGAAAGTCCTATGGCAGTGTTAAAAGCTCCTTGTTATTCCGAGACTCAAACAAAGAGAAATCAGCATTAATAATCATGTGACTAGTGATATAAAATAAGTAACAGATGGGGTAAGGCTATTTAAGGTGAGTGTCACAATTAGAAGATCTGAAGAATTTGTTTGTTTGTTTGTTTGTTTAGTGTTCATGCTTGCCAGAATGAAAACCAAACTATTTACACCATCTGGATTCCTGGTCCCTTTACCACTTTAAGAAAGCCCATGAAAATCCTTCTCCCAGGAGGGGTCCAGGAACAGTGGCTGATGAAGGCAAGGGGTACTGCCCTCACTGGTAAGTAGAAAGTTCTTCTTAATACGTCGTTACAAGGCTCTTTTGTCTCTGAGTAATCGTGCTAGATTGAACTGTAAATTAAGTTCTCCATTTGCAGGGAAATCTCATAGAAAAATGGTAATATTCCTAGAGAAAAATAGTATTGGAAGACTGGAGGATGAAACCTTTCACGATTTTATGTGGGACTACCTGTAGATTTTCAAGATCTACAATACGTTGTAATAGGTGAATAAATTAAGGCAAAATTGTTATAAATCCCGCAATATTCTGATCCATGCAACAGCATTACTTGGCAAATTAAATGTTAAAAATTAAGAATCAATATTAAAGGGAAACCATTGAATAATATAGGAGAGGTCTATGTAACAAAGCTAAAGTTGAATTTGAATAGAGAAGAAAGTAATTTATGCTTCTAATCTGCTAAAAAGAGTTATAAGAATGGTTGGTTTTGTATCAAACCAAACTTGTTAACAGCTGCAGCCCACCTTTCAAGCTAAATATATTTTGTGCTTCTTGAAATCCAACTATGACCTCCTGAATGTTTATAAATCACTTTTGTTATCTGTTTTAAAATTAATGCCAGTAAAGTGGCTCTGATTAGTCAGTATCTTAAATTCTCTTGAAAACTTTGCACTTGCCCTTCGGTAATTAACAAGACTGTCTTACCTCTGTGCACAAAAGCACCATCTCTAGGCCAATTTCTGAGAGTGGAAAGAACTAGTTGGATTTTGCTGGTTTGAACTCAAAATGGCCAGCAGTACAAGTGGTTGTGTGGTGTTAAATGATGTGGCATCTTAGTGTATACAGAGGCAGACAGCAAACAGATGATGCAACATAATTAATCATGTTGGTGACAGAAACCAAATGAAACCCATTTGATTTGTATAAGAAAGGTGAAAGCTAGTAAAGCTATGAAAGTAAAAACTGCTAGACAAGAAAGCCTTTCAGAGAGTCTTAGGCAGGCAGAGACATCTAAATCAACACACCCCTTATTTGTTGCAGTGAAAAGCTGCTTTCAGAACATGAATAGGGACAGTTAGGAGTGATGTAGGACAGCCGTTGAGGGAGAAGTGTTTAGGAATTTGAGGCCAAAAGAGGCCAAACCCACATCATTCTTCATGGGCTGCTACTGAATTATTTTGAGATGAACATTACACTTCAAGCTCTAGGTTCTCTAAGTTATAGAAAACCTAGAACCTATAATTTAGAGAACCTATTGCTCCTATATTGCAGCAAGGCCCTCTTCATAATTATGATATATTTGTATTTTCACCTCTCCTTAGTTAGTTGGTTACAGCAGTTTAGAATGATAGAAACCACTGAAAGAGACAACTGCAAATCAAATTTGCTTTAGAGGCATATCTCTCATGCAGCCCACCGTCTATTATCTTCTACTGTTGTTTCATGTGGTCAACAGTGATACGGATGGGAGGAGCCTGAGGAGCATTAAGAAAGATTATAGAGCTCTTGTAGAGGCAGTAAAGGGCTCTGGATCCACAGGTGATTTTCTCTTCAATCCTCCCAGTTGAAGGGAAAGGGTATGAAAGGGCAGAATCTGGCACATCAACAAATGGTTGCAGGAGTGGTGCCACAACCAGGGGTTTGGCTGCTTAGACCATGGGGCTTGCTTCAAGAAGCCTGGTCCACTGGGGGCTGATGGAATTAATCTGTCCGAGAGAGGGAAAAGAATCTGGTCGTAGGCTTGCCAACCTCGTGAGGAAGACTTTAAACTAATATTGTCGTGGGAGGGGAGATTTAATCCATCCCAGTCTTACTGCTACAATGACAGAAAAGCCAGCAACAAATGCCCAGAGCCTGGAAAAGGTTCACAGGCTGGCATGAGGGTGGCTGGAGAGCAGCACACAGGAGGTCCAGCCTCCTTGGGAGCCCAACTTAAGTGCTTCTATACGAACACATGTAGTGTGGGGAATAAACAAGAGGAGCTGGAGATGTGTGCACGCCTGTGGGGGGAAGGTCTTATTGGCATTACGGAGATTTGGTGGGATGGATCCTATGACTGCAGTGTTGTAATGCAGGATACAAGCTCTTTAGGAAGGACAGGCAGGGGAGACGAGGAGGGGGTGTTGCCCTCTATGTCAAAGACCAGCTGGAGTGGGTGGAGCTCCACCTGGGGTTAGATGAGGAACCAACAAAGAGCTTGTGGGTCAGGATCAAAGGGAGGGCAAAGAGAGGGGGCATTGTAGTAGCGGGTCTGCTACAGGTCACCTGACCAGGGAGAGCAAGTGGATGAGGCCCTCTACAGACAGATAGGAGCAGCCTCATGCTCACAAGCCCTGGTCGTTATGGGGGATTTCAACCACCTGATATCTGTTGGAGGAACAACACAGCACAGCACAGGCAAGCCAGGAAGTTCCTGGAATGTGTTGATGACAACTTCCTTCTCCAAGTGATAGAGGAGCCAATCAGGAGGGAGGACCTTGTTCTTGCCACCAAGGAAGGGCTGATGGGGAATGTAGAACTGAAGGGAAGCCTGGGATGCAGTGACCATGAGATGGTGGAGTTCAAGATCCTCAGGGCAGTGAGGAGGGTGCACAGCAAACTCACTACCCTGGACTTTAGGAGAGTGGACTTTGGCCTCTTCAGGGACCTGCTTGGAAGAGTCCCATGGAATAAAGCCCTGGAAGGAAGAGGGACCCAAGAAAGTTGGCTAATATTCAAGGATCCCTTCCTCCAGGCTCAGGGGCGATGCATCCCAAAAAAGAGGAAGACAGGCAAAAATGCCAGGAGGCCTGCATGGATGAACAAGGAAGTCCTGAGCAAACTCAAATAAAGGAACGATACATAGGGTGGAAGCAAGGACAGGTAGCCTGGGGACTATACAGAGACACTGTCTGTGAAGCCAGAGATCAGGTTAGGAAAGCTAAAGCCCTAATAGAATTAAATATAGCCAAGGACATTAAGGGTAACAGGAAGAACTTCTATAGGTATATCAGCGATAAAAGGAGGACTAGGAAAATGTGGGTCCCCTCTGGAAGAAAGCGGGAGACCTGGTGACCCAGGATATAGAGAAGGCTGAGGTATTTAATGAGATCTTTACCTCAGTCTTCTCTGGCAAGAGCTCGAGCCACACTGCCCAAGTTGCAGAAGGCAAAGGCAGCGACTGGGAGAAGGAAGAACTGCCAGCTGTAGGAGAAGATCAGGTTCGAGACCATCTAAAGAACCTGAAGAGGCACAAGTCCATGGGACCTGATGAGATACATCCGCAGGTCTTGAGGGAACTGTCAGATGAAGTTGCCAAACCACTATCCAACATATTTGAGAAGTTGTGTCACTCTGGTGAAGTTCCCGCAGACTGGAAAAGGGGAAACATAGCCCCCATTTTTAAGAAAGGAAATAAGGAAGACCTGGGAAACTACAGGTCGGTCAGTCTCACCTCTGTGCCTGGCAAGATCATGGAGCAAATCCTCCTAGAATCTATGCTTAGGCACATGGAAAACAAGGAGGTGATTGGTGACAACCAACACAGCTTTACCAAGGGAAAATGGTGCCTGATTAATTTGGTGGCCTTCTACGACAGAGCCACAGCGCTAGTGGACAAAGGAAGGGCAACTGACATCATCTACCTGGATTTGTGCAAAGCCTTTGACACAGTCCCACATGACATCCTTGTCTCTAAGTTGGAGGGACATGGATTTGACAGAAGGACCGCTTCCTGGATAAGGAATTGGCTAGACAGTCGCACTCAAAAAGTTGTGGTCAATGGCTCAATGTCCAAGTGGAGACCAGTGACAAGTGGTGTTCTGCAGGGGTTGGTACTGGGACCAGTGTTGTTTAACATCTTTGTTGGAGACATGGACAGTGGGATTGAGTGCACCCTCAGCAGGTTTGCCGATGACACCAAGCTGTGTGGTGTGGTGGACACGCTGGAGGGAAGGGGTGCCATCCAGAGGGACCTTGACAGGCTTGAAAGGTTGGCCAATGCAAACCCCATGAAATTTAACAAGGCCAAGTGCAAGGTCCTGCACGTGGGTCAAGGAAATCCCAAGCACAAATACAGGCTGAGGGGAGAATGGATAGAGAGCAGCTCTGAGGAGAAGGACTTGGGGGTATTGGTGGATGAGAAGCTGAACATGAGCTGGCTGGTGTGCTGGGCTGCATCAAGAGAAGCATTAGCAGCAGGTCAAGGGAGGTGATTCTCCCCCTCTGCTCTTGTGAGACCCCACCTGGAGTACTGTGTTCAGATGTGGGGCCCCCAAAATAAAAAAGACCTGGACCTGTTAGAGAGAGTCCAGAGGAGAACCATGAAATTGGTCAGAGGGCTGGAGCACCTCCCCTATGAGGACAGGCTGAGAGAGTTGGGGTTGTTCAGCCTGGAGAAGAGAAGGCTCTGAGGAGACTTGATAGCAGCCTTCCAGTACCTGAAGGGGGCCTACAGGAGAGATGGGGAATCACTCTATAAGGGAGTGTAGTGAGAGGAAAAGGGGTAACGGATATAAGCTGGAATAGGGTAGATTTAGACTAGACATTAGGAAGAAATTTTTCACTGTGAGGGTGTTGAGACACTGGAACAGTTTGCCCAGGGAGGTTGTGGATGTCCTATCCCTGGAGGTGTTCAAGGCCAGGCTGGATGAGGCTTTGAGCAACCTGGTCTAGTGGGAGGTGTCCCTGCTCATGGCAGGGGGGCTGGAACTTGATGATCTTTAAGGTCCTTTCCAACCCAAACCATTCTATGATTCTATGATTCTACCTCTAATTAAATTAAATTTTTACCACTTACGAATAATGGAATAGACAGTACTGAAAGCCTGGAATATTGTGTGACTTGAGCCATTTTTTAACATCAGGAGACTGAACCAGCAAAGCCTACAAATTTAGTCTCTTTGCTTCATTTCTAGTTTCTTTTTGCATCCAAGTTTAAATAAGAGACCATAAATACTGTTTCTGAAATAAAATCCGCACACAAAAAAAGCCTCTAAGTCTTTGTTAAGTCTAAGATTGGCATGCAGTCATGTGACTATTCAAAATTACTCACTGAAGCAGCTGTGAATGCATGTGAAATGAAAAAACCTCTGTCTTATGTATGATGAATAAAAAATGTGCCTATCTACTTGCTAAATACTTAGAGCCTTAATTCTCTGCTTTTTCTCATTATTATAGTTAAAAAGTTCAAATTACTGCATAGGATAAAGCTCAGGTGGAAAAGTGAATCTTTTTAACAGGATGGTTAGATGGTACCCTGATGGTGACAATCACTTCCTTCAGTGTGACAGTGACTCCAGCTGGATTCACTTAGAAGCATTTTTTGCTGAATTCTTACACCCAGCTGGCCCAAGGTCCTGTGTGATCACTCCAGCACCTGCACTGTCTGTTGCTATTGATTATCCTAAACTGTGTACAAAACATCTCCTAACTATTTTAGCTATGTGCAAAGGATTATTCTACGTGATCAATTCTTCATCTGCAGGAGCAATTGCTACTAATTAGAAGTGCGCTATCCATGTGCAGTTTAGTCAATTCTTTGCCTGGAACTGTCTGGAGGAGTGTCTAGAATGACAAGAGTCTCCACCCAGGACATTTATCATTGTATTTAAATATGAAAATACTACCCAGCAGTTGGATTATACTCTGCCAAAGCTGCCTGTGGGAAGCTCTGGGTCTGTCTGAAGTTCTCATTTGAAGTATCGTAAAGATTGGTCAAATGCTTTGTTGTGAAGTCGACTAGGAATTCAGTCAAATGCTTTGACTCAGGTTATCCTGTTGTCTCAAACCAGTCCACCAGGGTTTGGTCTACCTCTCGGAAATAAAAATTCTAATCCTGAATCCAGATTATGAACAGCCATAAATCTGGAAGGATCTCTTTTTTAGTTTTGGCTTGATCACCAATTCACATAAAAGAACTAGTGAGGAAAACCCAGATCCTCGACCGGTGTTTCAGATGTTTTGGTCTAGGACTTATACTATATTTTAGGCATGGAGGATCTGCAAAAATGTTTGTTTGTTTATCTTCCTACATGATAGTCCCTAAACTCTCTGTACTAGAAAAGGAATAAAGCTGGTATACACAGTTGAATCAAAATACTCTGCTTTGGATACTGTAAAACAAACCCAAAAGTTCTCAATATTTATTTTTTTTTTCTGATCATGCTTAAATCAGACTGGTGTTTATTTTCAACAATCTCTCCTCTGTTTAGTGATTTGCAGACTTCATCAAATAAATGGACAGACTAACACAACTGCTGTATTGTCAGCCATTGGGATTTCATTAGCAAAATAAGTCATTTGCTATCCTGAGTTGTTTACTACCCTTACTATCCTATTACATCCATTTTAGATGTAATTCCCTTGAATTGCAAGTCTACTTGTCCTATGCTGACCTACCACTCAAGTGAGAAACTACTCACCTGAGCAAAACAAATTGGATTTGGTTGTGGTTCCTGAAGAATCACAGGGAAGGGAGTTCTCTTGTGTTTGTTTTTTTATCTGTCCCTTCTTACTGATTTTATTAACTTAATTTTGTGTAATCAATGCTGGGACAGTTTGTTCTGATGGTGTATAATAATAAAGAGATTTAGTCAATTTTGTAATTGTATTGTTATTTTGCTTTATTTTTGTCTAAGTATTTCAGATGTAACACAATATATTTATTAATTAGTGTTTTTTGGTTTTATTTGAAACATTTCCAACTTTAGAAAAATAAGTAATGAAATTACGTTAATTCAAATGCAGACCAATAAAAAACCCCTAATCTTATTACAAATTATACATATAGTTTTAGGAAGAACAAAGATTATTCGTTTGGGAAGACTGTGTTATGTGACTTGAGATGTCTGTCCCCTGCCTTCTTCTCAGGAAGTAATTCCTTGTTTGGTATAAAAGGCATGCTTTAAAAATATCAAGTGTGGTAAAGAACCTTTTAGTATTTTTCTTTTGCCCTTGGATATCTGAAATTGACTAACTAATTTAACCCCACCTCATAAATGCAAGAAGGATGCTGAGGAACAGAAAATTATTTTCCCCAAATCCAACCTGAGAGGAAGGTGACTGTGATTAATGTTACCTGCTCCCCTTTCCCATCCCAAATCTGAAAGGTACTCAAATTTCTATGGGAAATACACAACTCTATAAAAAGCAGTCTCTCTTGTCCACAAACAGACAAATACTAGCATAAAGGCACATTGGTTCTTATTAGAATTCAAAACTTAAAATGGTCCTTATGCTACCAAGGTGAAGTAAAAAAAAAAAAAAAGTTTCTTCTTCATACATTCACACAGATCTCCTCAAATTCCCATTCAATTCCAAGGTTGCACATGAAGAGCTAGGTTCAAAGGTATATGAGTAAGTTATATAACTTCCATGCACAGAATTGACAAATAAATGAGTAATTCAATATGTATATGTGAAAAACATATATACACAATAACAGTAAGAATACTTTACTTTTTTTCTGGAAAGCTCTGTATTAAAATGTCTCCACATTACCTTCTAGCAGCACACGCTTCCAATCATCATAATAACAAACAATGCGACTTTTGTAGAAAGAAGTGAATGCTTCCATTTGAACAATTGTGGTACCTTGTAAAATGGAAGAAACTTTCAGGCACAGTAGCCATCTTTCAGGTGCGAAAAAATAGATTCAATATAGTAATAAAATAATATACAAGATTCTTTTATTTGGAGATCAATAAACCACAGTCTACACTTTTCAAGAAGAAACACATGCAGGACGATAAGAAGCTTTGTTCTTTCATAGCTTATAGAAATGTTTGCAATAAATGGCAGTATTAGAAGACAGGACCCCACTATGTAATGTGTCAAGTTATGACCTCGATTCAGAAAAAAATGAATGCGTATGAACACCTCTGAGCAGCTTGATCTTTGAACAAGGTGAACTGCTAACCCATGGACTGTTCCGAAGTGGAGGTATTTAGGAATTTACATGTTTATGAAATGTGAAAATAACATTTAGAGAAAATATGGAATTTGGAAAAAAGGGGAAGGAACAAAGGCTGATATAGTGCTGATGTGGTGCTACAGCTTGGGAAATGCTTAAGATGTCTATTGATATTGCATATTACTATTACTAATTTTCTTCTCAAAAGAGGTTTTTTATAGTGCCAGCTGTAGAAATGAAATACCTCAAGTGGAACCCAAGTATCTTTGATGCTGTGCATCTTCGAGGCTGTGCATCTTCCATATCAGTAATAAAACAGAATAAAAAAGTATAAGTATATCCTCTGAACTCTATCAGGATGGAAATTCTGCTTATCATTGTAACTAAAGGCTATGTTCTCACAGTGTATATTAAAAGGTCATAAAAAGCTGTTGATGAGACTCATGTTTTCTTTCGTTGCTTGAAAGTAGCTATGAAAGCAATATACACACAGAATTAAATATAATACTTTCCCACTTTACAGCTAACACAATATGGAATGAGTAGCTATTAACTTGAAGGCTTAAGATGGGAATGAATAAGAACAGATCCTGCTTTTATTTAGCTTGTCTATAGTATAACATGAGGCACCCAGAGAGAAATTTAAGCAGATTGCTGTTAATACAGGAGTATGTATGCTTAATTTCCTTAACTACACTGTACTAGATCAAGCTTTATTCTGTGATCCTTCCAGTGTGTATAAAAGCATAATCATGAATGTGTGTGCAGGCAGAAATAACTAAGTGATCTAATTCAAGCAGGTGCACAGAACTGCACAGGGGCTTTTTCATTATCTGAAATGAAAAGATACAGACATTCTAACCCAGTAAATATTAGTATCAGAAGGTGTTATAAATAGCACAGACCTTTTTAGTTGCTCAGATCTTGCCCAAAGACCTAAATTGAGCTTGACTGATCTATTCTGTTCTTCTTTAGGCATATCTATGAGAATATAGATAATTAAATGAGCAAAGGAGAAAAAACTGATTAAGAGATCTTTTCTAGACAGGTATTAAATTTCTAGGATGACCTTTACTTTCAAAACATTGAGGTTTTATGATATTAGAAAGACGTCATGCCAGCCAAAGAGAATGTGCCATTTTCTAACAGAAGTCAAGATTAGTTTTTCAATCAAATAGTCTACCTAGAGATCTATGCATTTTCTTTGAAAGTACATAGAAATACTAAATAAATATAGTGTAGGCTATATCCTATGCTACCAAAACATCAAAACATGTTCCTCCATGGAAGAGGAAGCTATTAGGTCTCCTCCTTCCTCTGAGGAAACCCAATAGCAGCCTTCCAGTACATAAAGGGGGCCTACAGGAGGGATGGGGAAACACTCTTTATCAGGGAGTGTAGTGACAGGATGAGGGGTAATGGTTATAAGCTGAAAGAGGGCAGATTTAGATTAGATGTTAGAAAGAAATTATTTACTGTGAGGGTGGTAAGACACTGGAACAGGTTGCCCAGGGAAGCTGTGGATGCCCCATCCCTGGAGGTGTTCAAGGCCAGGCTGGATGAGGCTTTGAGCAACCTGGTCTAGTGGAGGGTGTCCCTGCCCATGGCAGGGGGGTTGGAACTTGATGATCTTTAAGGTCCTTTCCAACCCTAACAATTCTATGATTCTAAATACATAGTCAGTGCTCTTAATGGTGATTAGATATAATGTTTTGAGTATCGGGATCAAAATTTGTTTTTCCTAGGTATGAAGTTTGCATTCAAATTTTCTGGGTTAATCTGCGTCTCACCAGGAACTACTGTCACTGGTAGCACGGGTGTTTAAGGTACTGATGGAAAGTTTCCCAGTCACACAGAAGAGAGAAGAGAACCTAATCTTCCTTCATGAGTTTTCTAACCCCTCAGGGTATCAGCAGGATATTGTTGTGCATCTATTCAGTTAATTTATATTGTTGTTGAAAAATAAAGTTTTTTGGGACCAAAATAAATTTTTATTGAATCAAATGTTCTAATTTCAGTAAAGAATACCAATAAAATTTATAGTTCATTAAATCTAAGGTGCAGTTTTTGATCTTCATTTTTTGTTTGTTTTAGTTCTGAAGCTGGAGAATAGTGGTTATTTCTACAACCTTGCTATTATCAGCTTTATTCCACTGAAACAAAATATGTGAATGAACAATATTCAAAAGAAGAGTATTTTTACTCAGACCATTCTTTGTAGAAATCATAGAAGGATAAAACTAACACACTGCTCATTTGAACTTATAGAATCATAGAATGGTTAGTGTTGGAAAGGACCTTAAAGATCACCAAGTTCCAACCCCCCTGCCATGGGCAGTGACACCCTCCACTAGATCAGGTTGCTCAAAGCCTCATCCAGCCTGGCCTTGAACACCTCCAGGGATGGGGCATCCACAACTTCTCTGGGCAACCTGTTCCAGTGTCTCACCACCCTCACAGTAAAGAATTTCTTTCTAATATCTAGTCTAAATCTGCCCTTTCCAATTTAAATCCATTACCCCTCATTTCATCACTGCATGCCCTTGTAAAAAGTCCCTCCCTATCTCTCCTTTAGGCCCCCTTTAAGTACTAGAAGGCCACTATAAGGTCACCCCGAAGCCTTCTCCAGGCTGAGCAACAACAACTCCCTCAGCCTGTCCTCATAAGGGAGGTGTTCCAGGCCTCTGATCATCTTCATGGCCCTCCTCTGGACCTGCTTCAACAGCTCAATGTCCTTCTTGCACTGGGGGCCCAGACCTGGATGCAGTACTCCAGATGGGGTCTCATGCGAGCAGAGTAGAGGGGCAGAATCACCTCCCTTTACCTGCTGGCCACGGTCCTGTTGATGCAGCCCAGATTCCAGTTGAACTTCTGGGCCGTGAGTGAACACCAAGCCATCTTGTTTCCATTTCTCACTTACTTAAAGGAGACATTTTTTGATTTGTGGCACCATATTGTCATCTAAACATTTCCTAAACAGGGTAAAAAGGTAACATTAAAGGAAAAGTTTAGTTGTACTGTAATTTTAGAGTATTTGGCAATACTAGGGAAATGTATTGCAGTGAAAGACTGCAGTAGGAAAAGAGGCTTCCTGATCAAATGTGTGTGGACAGATTAACTAACACAATAACTGATATAACTTTTTCCTTTTATTTTTTTTTTAATGTGGAGTCTGAACTATGCAAACTAAGTCCAACAAAAGTCTAGAATAGAATATTTAAATGCAGAGTGTGTGCACCTGTGCTGGTTTCATCTGAGGTAGAACTAATTTTTTTCATAGTAGCTAGTATGGGCTATGTTTTGGATTTGAGCTGGAAACAGTGTGGATAATACAAGGATGTTTTAGCTATTGCTGAGCAACACTAACACTAATTGCTGTCAACCGGGGTTAAACCATGACAGCACCCAAATCCCCTAAACTTTGTGATAGTAAATGCTCTGTTCTTTGAAACTGGCATTTAATGCAAACACTTTTGAAAAGCCAAACATAGAATCATAGAATCACAGAATGATTAGGGTTGGAAGGGACCTTAAAGATCATCAAGTTCCAACCCCCCTGCCATGGGCAGGGACACCTCCCACTAGACCAGGTTGCCCAAAGCCACATCCAGCCTGGCCTTGAACACTTCCAGGGATGGGGCATCCACAACTTCCCTGGGCAACCTGTTCCAGTGTCTTACCACCCTCATAGTGAAAAATTTCTTCCTAATGTCTAACCTAAATTTACCCTCTTTTAGCTTATACCCATTACCCCATGTCCTCTCACTACACTCCCTGGTAAAGAGTGCCTCCCCATCTCTCCTGTAGGCCCCCTTCAGGTACTGGAAGGCTGCTATCAAGTCCCCTCGGAGCCTTCTCTTCTCCAGGCTGAACAACCCCAACTCTCTCAGCCTGTCCTCATAGGGGAGGTTCTACAGTCCTCTGATTAATTTTGTGGTTCTCCTCTGGACTCTCTCCAACAGGTCCAGGCCTTTTTTATGTTGGGGGCCCCACATCTGAACACAGTACTCAAGGTGGGGTCTTATGAGAGCAGAGTAGAGGGGGAGGATCACCTCCTTTGACCTGCTGCTAATGCTTCTTACTGAGAACTTACAATTATATTTATGTCTATAAATACTTCTATGTTTAACATGATTATTTGAGAAATAAGGTACTAAGAAACTGAGAGAAGGGAAGATCTGGCTAATGTAAACATGAGAAGTGTGACAGCTATGTTGTTTCAAGAAATATGTGTCTTGAGGGAATACCAAAAGGAATAATGTCAAAATCATACCAGTTTAATGGAAAACAAAATACTGTACTTATCTCCTGGGCCAACATCTTTGCAAAACTTTTCTGACCATATCAGGGAAAAGAAAACCCACACAGTGTTGTTGAGATTTTCTCCTTAACAGAACTATAACAATTTTTAAAATAATTTCTTCTGTGCCCTTCTGAATTCTTGTAAGTGTGTGGTAAAGACCCTAGAGAATAAGAAAGGACAGGGCATGGAGGATAAGAGGGATGAATATCATCTTAGTCAGGTGTCTGTGAAACTACAGGGGGAGAAAATGCCTACTAAAGCTTTTTGAGATACTGTGCAGTTTGCTAATTCAAAGAACTGCTTTGGAAATTTGTTTGGTATTTTAATTTTATGCTTATAAGTTTCTAGCGTAGACTGTCAGGTACAAGATGAAATCCATTACCAAGAAAAATGTAATGCTCAAGTGTTATGAAAGGTTATACATCACACACATTCTGGTATATAAAAACATTTGAGTAAGAACACTAAAAACTATGAAAAAGCAAGCCATATCATATTATGTGGAACTCTTACAAAGCACAGTGAGTGTAAAAAGGACAGGAAGCATAAGAGGAAGCCATTCAGGGAGGCATTGTGGTATGTAAAGGTAGTACCCTTATGAACTGGTTGGACAGTTACATGGAGGGAACCCTTCCCTGGTTAATAATAAAATAGGAGACAAATATTACTGATTATTTTGCCACAACATATTCTGTGCTTGACATTTCTTTGGATCAACAGTATATTCTGGCAGAGATCCTCCCTGTAGAGACTTCCCCATGAGTTGCCTAGGGAAACTGGCAAGGAGATGGTGTGGCTCAAATGTGCAAGGACTGTGGAGGAGACCTGAGTGATTCATTACTTCACCACCTGTGACTGTAGGTTAAAACAGAAAAGCAAATGCAAGATGTGTGCAGCTGAAGGCCACTTCACATTGGAACGACAACGAGCAGTCTGGGAGCAATTCTACTTCAGAGTTTGTCTCAGGTCTTTTTTCTTCAGGATTGTCTCTAAAGCAGAACCTATCATTTGGTAGGAAACAAGGAGATGAGGGCAAAATTTTTCGAGTACTTGTGTTGTGTAATAAACAATTCTAATTACCTCTGATGCTACTACTGTGGAAAACACTTGCCTGCTTGTGATGGGTTGACCTTGGCTGGTCGCTAAATGCCCATCAAAGCTGCTCTATCTCCTTCTCAGCAGGACAGTGAAGAAAAAATATAACAAATGGCTCATGATTAATTATAAGGAAGGGGGAGATCACTCACCGGTTACTGCAGTTAGACTTCCGTAGTTTTTTCCTCCTTCTTAAATATGTTATCCCAGAGGCACTACCACTGTCACTGATGGGCTCAGCCTTGACCAGTGGTGGGTCCATCTGGGTCCTGGCTGGCATTGGCTCTATTGCACATGGGGGAAACTTCTGGAAGCTTTTCACATAAGCCCTCCTGTAGCCACCCTGCTACCAAAACCTTGACCCATAAACTCAATACACTGCTTTCTTAATTTCACTTTTAATATACAAATTATCTTTGATGACCTCAGTAACAGAAATAAACTCATTCTGCATTTCAGGAGTAGACAGCAGGGTATTCCCTTTTACTTGAAGGAATACTGTGCTATCAGTGTGAAGTTATGTTACCTCAAGAGCTATGGTCAACAGTAACACATGTAACACATGGAAGGAAATTAAATTTTCCAGGAAGGTTCTATACCATAAGAAATCAGTCTTTTTTTTCTTTTTTTTTTTTCTTTTTTTCCACTGAGGAGCAACTGTAAGTCAAAAGGATGCTGTGAAACAACCCTAAATCTTTACATTCCCTGTTTGCCCCATGCTTATTATCCAGTTACTGATTCCTCCTCCTTATTCTTTGAATAGAGTTGTCCTGGGGAACCTGCCATCTGCCTGATGCGAACTGCCCTGTTAATTCTCACCTGGCTACAGCTGCAAAACAGATTAGAACAAGGGGAGGGAGCTAATGAATGAATTCTGGTAAAGATCTCAGCAGGGTGCCTCTTAATTCAGACCACGTTGGTAGTTAGTGTGACAACAAGCTGTTACCACCTAACGATTTCAGTTCCTTATGTGTAATGAGTCCCATGTTCTCAGTTTGCTTTAGACTGCACAACTTAAAGGACTGTTGTGTTTCATAACCTCTGTCGTACATTGCAAAATGCCATGTAGAATTTTCACTGAATAAGACTTCAGCATGAAAACAGCTAATTGTAATGGAAAAGACAATTAGTGAGCTGTCAATACGTTAAAAAGTGAAAAAAAACCTAACAACAGCAAAACCAATAAAATACAAAAACCTTTTGGGTATAAATATCCAGTAACTTCTTGAAAGTAACATGGTTTGCAAAAAGAGAAAAAAAAAGAAAAGGTATGTGAATCAACAGAATATATTGCAGAAATTCCAATTTTGCATTATACACATTTTCTTGCTGCTAAGAATAATATACATTCTGAGAAAAGGGCATACATATGTCTGTCATATGAAAGTTGTTACACAAGGAAAATTTCAAAAGAATTCATTAAAACAAATGCACATGATTACCAAGAAGTAGAACTGCTAATAAAGAGTCACAATAAAGAAAATCCTTAAAGTGTGAAGTATGAAGATGCTGAAGCACTTCCGAAATTTAAAAGAGTAGGAATTCAGCTTTTTCAGATGGAGTTATATGTGGCAATACACAGTCTTAAACAGATTCTTAAAATGATTGCTTGTGAAAGATTAAGCATCCAAATTAAAACTTTAAAAGTTATTCACCTGATTTTGGACTAGTGTCTATTTTATAAATGACTGAGGGCTTAGGTACGCAAGATTTTGAAGGGGGAAAAGTGTCATTCACATGCCATATTCATACCATCTTTTGTTGCCAGTGAACCTTGCATTAGTCCTATGTAAAGACCGTGCACAAACACATTTCTCTCAAGTTATTTAATCTGTGGTGACTTATATCTAAGGCATTAAGCACTGAATTACTATCGAGATTAGGTGGCTCCAGACAGTTTGGACTGTGACTTCCCCTTGTATCACTCAGCTCAGAAGGGTGTGATGAGGGTGAAGGGAAAAAAGGACAAGAGAACATTCTTCTGTGAATGATTTCTAGCTGGCTAGATAGCACAAGCTGGAACTGTCATTGTGGATCCATCTCTTCAACACCAGACAAGAAGAAGGAGTTAGAAGTTCATGTGCTGAAATGGATCTGTACCCTTGAAAGTCCCAGATGGTCTGATGAGTCACTTGTCAAAAACGGCAAAGAATGACATAATTACTAAGGGTTAAGCTGTCCTGGTGGAAAGAGTTGAAGGGTTTAATGGAACTTCTATGTGAAATCTAATAGTTAAATAAGGCTGCAGATTAACTGACTGCTGGAGGCCGTGTAAGAAAAACAGGAAAAGAGTGCACGGTCATACATCTGCAGCTATTTCTCTCACATGTCACACTCCAAATTTTACTGGGAATAGGAATAGAATAGAGAATTAGGCCACAAAAACAGATCTCTGAAGATGGCAGTTTCTTCGTGGTCTTTGCCACATTCACAAGGTGATAAAAAAGGCCAAAACCAAATATTCCAAATATGACACTGCACATTTTTTTTTTCAAAACACTAGAAAATATGAAAAAAAAGCCTTTGGATAAGGTAACCTATTTTTCACTTTGAAAGCCTGTTTCTGAAGGCAGATAGTTTATGAGGACTTTATGATAAATTTGACTATTTGGGGGAACTCTTCCATATGCTATGACTAGGAGACTGAGACTATCCTTAGAGATTCTTCCTTCTGGAAGGCAGCCTTCTTGTGATAAATCCATTCAAGAAGTGACATTCCAATGGATAAAGACGTAGAACCCCTGAAATGGATAATATGAGGAACTACAGTCATTTTCCTCTGGAACAAAAAATGGAGCATGACATTTGAAGTTGGGTGCATTCTATTCATAACATATTCAATTATCTTTGAGCTTTTCTTAGCTTACTTTTCTTTGGGTAGGAGGTGCTACCCAAAAGGTGACACTCATGCTTCCGTCTTATCCAGAATTTTAGGGTGCTTCAGCCATCCCCCTTTACGATAACAATTGTCTCAGTAAGAGCTTTGGGAAAACTATGCCATCTAGGCATTCTTGCTTGGGTGAATAAACATTTGTGAAAATTGGTGGTGCTGAATGGGACGTTCTAGTTTTAAGAAATACTTTCACCTCTTTCACTCTCTTATTTCTCTACCAGAAACAAGTCTGCTAATGCAGTAGTACTCTACAACAACTGACTCTTATTATCTTCCCTCATGACATTTTGAAAATTAATATTTTTATGAAGGTCTGCTGGTTGTTTTCTGACTGGGGAAATTCCTCTCTACTTCACATATGGAGAGTGTTTCTTAAAATCAATCTTCTTTTCCCTGCTGATTAAACTGAACAATGAACTCCTAATTAGGAGGTTTTGAAAGTTCTACTTTTGATGTTAGCTTTGGAAGTTATTCACTACAGGAGGTGAAAGGGTAGTGAGGGTGCTTCTGAGTCATCCCCAATGCCCAAGCTGCTATGCAGGATGTAAAAGACCTGTGCAAGAGAAGAGAACTAGTCAGATTTGGAACCTGCTTTTACATCACTGTTATCCCTGAGATGAACTCAATTCATTAAAAATGTTATTTCTCTGGAAGTGTCTTAAAAGAGTGTTTGAACTTAAAGCTCAGTCTCTGTTGGTTTTCAGACCATACCTATTCTCTACAATATTGGGGCCATGCTTTGAAGTTTTCTCTTTCTCCTGGGTATTTCAGCTAATATAGTTCATTGTGAAATGAGAGTACAGAAGAATACAGTATCATCATATTACTTGTCTCAGGCTTGAAATGCTACAAGAAACTTAAAAGAAAATTTCTCTTGTTAGAAATTAATACACATCTGTAAATAAAATCTTGAAGACAACAATTTGACAATTTTTTTAACTTAGTATTTTCTTTTGTCTTGCCTTTAGCTGTATGCATTACTGATCACACTCATGAAAAATCTATCAGCTTGTCTCTTTGCACTATGTGTCCACTATACAAAAACAGCAGATTTTGCCACTGGAATAAGTCAATAGAATATGTAATCAGATTCACCATTTCTCTTTTCCATACATCTTCTCTCAAGTTTCATACGTGGGAATGTACAGAGTTACATATTTGCTGTGCCTCTCACTTTGCTGCAAAAAATGTCAGGAAATTTACTGCTGGGTGGCAGAATATGCATGATTCTGCCCTGACAAATCCCAACAGCTTTGGTAGCTGCGTTTGAATGATGCCTGGGAGAAAATTTGCCTCCTTCCGTCAGACTGTCCTGAGTTCTTTACTTTTCATTCTGTCCTAGGTTAAGCTGAGACAGAGTTAACTTTCTTCATAATAGCTAGCAAGAGGCTGTGTTTTGGATTTGTGCTCAGAAGAAAGCTGATAAAAAGTGATGTCTCAGCTTAATCCAGGACACGTTCTCAACTGTTTTGTCTCCTAACTGGTCTTTATCACATTTCATAATTTGACATGACACATGAAGTTCTTTCCAGGCTGTTAAAGCAGATAGGCAATTTAAATGACTGGTTTCACTCAAAAGAAAATTTGAAAACAAAGTAGATTTGAAATTCATTTAGTATATACAGTGATTTTGATACGGAACAGTTTTTATATAGAGATGGTGATATGGTTGAGCTTTCTCCAGAATGCAAGAGAGAGCTCTATGAGATCAAAAGACAACATGTGCAGTAGTTTCTGTTGTTTTCTGTTTTGTTCCAGTCAGATCATCCAGAGGACTGTTATTTGTTCCTTTTCTTTACTTTATTAAATCTTGGGTGAAAACGTATATAATAAAACTCCTTTACACATGATGCACTGTTCCTTTTTATTAATTCTTGGTGCTCAGCAGGGTCTAGTCAGATCTAACTTTTCAGAGCAGCGGGCTTACAGTGGTAAACTCAGCCTTCCTCCTATTTCAGTTTGCCCTGGAGACAGTATCAACTAGTAAAGGAAGTAACACAATTCCTCCCAAGCCACATGTGCTGAGCTACTCATGAAGCTTATGCTATCACTTCTCATTTTCATGATGTCATGTGGGAAAGGCCCTTCTAAAAGCACCGCTAGAGATAAAGCGTGAAATAGAAATGCCTGTAGAAGGAAACGCCTGTAGAAGAGGCTGCAAAGCCAAAGAAAACAAGCATGAGCTCAGCTCAAAAGGATCTTCTTCTTGATGACTGAAGAGCTTTGTGACCAGTGGAAGACTGTGCCAGGCAGGCAGGTGGCAGTGGAAGTAGGAGAATTGTCTGCATATCAACGCCCTTGTAGTGTCTTTAAAGGACATGTAGTCCTGATCCACAGTGCAAAACTGGATTTGGATAGGATGTGATGCAATTCAAACATATTTTACTATGTTAAAACCTACCAAAATGTCTGTTTTTCTGAGAAATATTTCCAAGTGATAAATATTACCTACGTCAAAGCATCTCAGTCAAGTCACCACTCACCAGCCACACTTTTTAAAAATTGATACCATAATTATTTTTTTTTTAATGCTTTAAGATGGCTTGTATTTACTGCTAAGCAGCACTATTTTGGAATGAATCTGACTTGTCAGAGTTTCCAGTTTTGAAATATTTTTGTAAAGATCAGCTGTATTTCCAGGTTCAGAAAAAGTTACTGGGTGTTCTGTTTAAACATCTGTTAAAATCACTATGTCTCATCTTCGAGTGCATGCAGTGTGTTTTGAGGGGGGTATTTTTATTGTTTCTGAAATATTTGTTATTGCATTTTTAAGACTATTTATATTTTGTTATTGCCATAGTGACATCTGTTGCAGCAGAGTGAGACAAGATCAGACAGAAATCATTAATATTTCCTGGATTCCAATCCGAAACTCAGAAATATCAACAATGCTTCATTGCTTCGAGTGCTTCTGTCTTACAACATTTTAGCAACACCATACTAAAAAAAAGAATCTGCATGTGCAGGCACCTATAATGAAAAATTTGAAACTAAAATAAAATAAAGGCTGTGTATATGTGTGTGCATGTGTAAAGTGATGCTTTGTAAAACCAGAATTAGAGAAAATAGAATAATATTTCATATAATGACTTCAATTAACAGCATGTATGTGAGGAAAAGATGTGAAGGCAAACTGAGTATATGGGTGTTTCTGTGTGTACAAAAGGGGAATGGAGATTACAAACTGGATAAAAAAAAAAAAATCCGCTGCCATCAGCACTGAAAACTACCAAAGATGCCAGCTTCATCACTTACTGCAGCTGTGCACCTGTAAATGCCACCTGGATTGTCTGTGACTGCAGCAGTTTCAGAAAGGTCTGAATATTCAGCCAATGAGTATTCTCTTGTTTTATCTACTACACATTCTAATTAGTTATCCTGCTAATAAATGGCAGAGGAAAAAATGCCTCTAGGATTTGGCTCTGTGAGCAATAGGGGTTGCAGTGGTTAAGAGTAACTTAATCTACTGCGCCAACAGATGCATCAGTAGATTGCATCAAGCAATCAAATAAGGATTAAAGAAAAAGTCACATTGGCTTTAATTTTCTTAGTTTGACTGCTTGGTTTACATTGTAGAAAACAACTAATTCAGGCCATTTATTACAAAGAATAACCTCAGAAAGTTTAGAGTTTATGAGCAGTCCAGCTGAAATTCAACCTCCTCGAAGTTTCTTTAAATTTCCTATCATCAGAAAGGGATATAATAATACATCACTGTTTTTCTCAAGGAATAGCTGTTATCATATATTAACACCATTATCATTCAAAAGAAAAATGATGAGATGGAACACATCTCATAGTAGGGGCTCATTATCAAATTGCATGGGTTGTGGCAGCCAGTCACTGGTTTGGTGATTCCAGAATATTTGAATTTAAAATAAATGAAGGAAAATTCGAAAAGAAAGACCTGAAAAATTAGTACAGTCAATTTTCACATTCCTCTGAGACCTTGCTCTATAAATCTCCAAGTTCAATCCCTTGGCCAGTTGTCATGAAAGTTCTTCTAAGTTTCAGAGGATGAGGAGAGCCCTACTTCTTTTTTCCACTGCTTCTACCCACTGGAGCAGTTTCTACCCACTGTGGTCATTATTTTTTACAAGTAGTCACAGACCTGGATGTGAAAATAAGCAGTCTATAGCCTGTTTCCTGTAAAAGCCACAGAAATTAACCTAGGACTCAGACTATGCTTGAGGAGTTAGATTTATACTCCAACAATGTAGAGGGATGGTCATGATGACAGCAAAAAGTGTAGGAAGGTTCACTGTTGTAAAGGACCTTGAAGACATCATGAAGAAGACTGTGTGGGACAGAGGTAAATGCAGAACAGAATGGAGGAATTCAGTGCAGAATACTATATGATAAGATCATCTCAGCAATTATACTTTTTTTGGTCTCCAACATATCACTGAGGGTCATAGGGAAATGACAGCATATGCAATACCACTAACCATGATGAAAGGAGGTTAGAGCACAAATAAAGCTTTGACCTGTGTTGAGAGAACACAAAACTGGTTTTACTTGTAAATAACTGTGCAATAGCCGAGCACCTAGACAATAAGAGGATTATGGAAAGGAATCTGGTTTGTAAAATAAAGTATCAATACTTAGGTCATTCCTTAGGTTGTGTTTCAGGCCTGCTGAAATCTGTTAGAAAGATCTGAATTTGAAAATGTTATGGAAGAAGAAGTGACAGGATTTATAGACTAAACAGATTTACTGAGCACAAAAAGTAAAGGAGGCAGATGGCCTCAAAGTTATGGGGCCCAGAAACAAATGAAGTGTATATTGATAAGCATATCAGGGAGTCTATAAAGAGGCTTGTGAACTCCTTTTATTCACCCAAATTCAACAGGAGTTTTTGAGTAAGAATGAAGAATAATGCCCTTCTATGTGAATCTGTCCCTAGAGCTGTGTTTGTCATAGAGAGTGGGCCACACTTAGGAAGCTCTTGTGGTAGACATTAAACAGAATTAACTTTCTTCAAAGAAGTTAGTGAGGGGTTATGTTTTTTGGTGAGAAGGTGGCTGATAACATACTGATGTTTATAGTCGCTGCCTGGACAGTCAAGGTCTTTTCAGCCTCTCTGTCTTGCCAGTTTCTGCAGGGCAGGAGAAGCTGGGAGGGAGCACAGCCCTAATTACTAGCCTAGGATTTGACCTTAGGTTTAAGATTGAGACCCAAATTGGCCAATGGCATATTCCATATCATGTACATCGTGCCCAGTATATAGATGAGTGTCTGTCCAGAATTTTGTTTTCTTTCTGGGTCGGTTCTCTCTGGGTCACCCCCCTCTTAGGGTTGTCTCGTTTTCTTGGTCAGCTCTCAGTCTCAGACACTCGGGCTCTTATCTCCTTTCTGGGATTGCAGTTTTGGGACTCTCACTACTCTGGGATCATGAGCTGAGCTTCAGGCGTTGGATGGTGAGTAGTTGTGTTGTGTATCACTCATTTGTGTATTTGTATATTTACTATTATTATCATCACTATTATGGTCATTATTATTTTCAATATTGTGCTTCAGTTGTTAAATAGTTCTTCTCTCAACCCACGAGTCTCTTTTCCCTCTGCCCCTTTAATTCTCTCCCCATCCCCGTGAGCAGGGGAGGGGATGAGTGAGTGGTTGTTGTGGTGTTTTGCAGCTAGCCAGCATGAAAAACACAACCAGCATCTTAATAAGAGCTGGAGTTCCGTTGCCACGTGAGAAGTAGTTGTTCCAGAGAGTACAGGTGAGGAACCCCAGAATTACTTCAGTGTTCTGTAGCTAATACTTGCTAGGTATGACTTTCTCATAGCATGACAACTGTATCAGGAATCTGCTCAAATCTGCTAAATCATAGACTCATAGAACAAGCTGGGTTGAAAAGTATCTAAAAGATCATCTAGTTTCAAACCCCCTGCTGGGGGGGCAGGGTTGCCAACCTCTAGAGCAGTCTGCCCAGTGCCCCATCCAGCCTGGCCTTGAACACCTCCAGGATGGGGCATCCACAGCTTCTCTGGGCAACCTGTTCCAGTGCCTCACCACCATCTGAGTGAAAAATTTCTGCCTAATATCCAATCTGAATTTCCCCTCTCTTAGTTTAAAACCATTCCCCCTCATCCTGTCACTATAATCCCCTGTAAACTGTCGCTCCCCCTCCTGTTTATAGGCTCCCTTCAAGCACTGGAAGGCCGCAATGAGGTCTCCCTGGAGCCTTCTCTTCTCCAAGCTAAACAAGCCCAGTTCCCTCAACCTTTCCTCATAGGGGAGATGCTCCAGCCCTCTGATCATCTTAGAGGCCCTCCTCTGCACCCGCTCCAAGAGCTCCACGTCCTTCCTGTGCTGGGGGCCCCAGGCCTGGACACAGTACTCCAGATGGGGCCTCACAAGAGCCGAGTAGAGGGGCACAATCACCTCCCTCTCCCTGCTGGCCACCCCTTTTTAAATGCAGCCCAGGACATAGTTGGCCTTCTGGCTGCAAAATCTGGTCAACTTGTATAATGGTCATACAAATGAACAAGTATGTTTGAAAGACTCCTGCCACGAATTCGTGACAGCAAAAATGAGCAAGAGAAGAGTCGAGCAAATAATTTCGCTTTTGTTCTTACTTATAAGTAAAGACGACCAGACCTGGACTATTTGACTTCTTAAAATGCAAGATATTAAAAATTTCCATAGTTTAATCTGTGTGTCTTTATTGTTAAAATATGAAAATTAATTAATTATCCTGCATAAATTCCTGAGATGTTTTCCACTATGAAAAATATGACAAAAAGTGAGTGAATTTTTCTTAAAAAAATTGCAAGTGGAAGTAAACAGGTGAAAGAAGAAAGAATGAAAAATATTTTTCTTTATTCTACCTGCTCTTGCTTCAAACTTTTAATATATAGAAAATTTTTAAATTAGTTTTCATAATGTTTTTCTGTTTCTCCCAAAATTTGAAATAAATGAATTGGTTGAGAGTGATAATCCCTCAACATCTGACATTTTTTTGGCCCTGTACAGTATTACAAGCAAATTCTGGTTATGGATAAATAGAAAGCGTACTTTATATGTAAAGCCCATAATTTTTATTAGTATAACTGAAATCTTAGCAGTCTAATCAAACAATTACCATTAGTAATTAACAAAAATGCTAAACCAAATGAAAACAGCAGCAGCGGGGCAGGTTAAGTTCAGACAGAGCAAGCCCGACAATCCTCAGTCTTGAGGCCCTGCAAACTCAGTACAAAGCCTGTGTCCTGTGACTACCAACGTCAATATTGTATCTCTGGGCTCCAATGTTACATCTCCGACTGATGGAAATGAGATGTCCTTGTCTCTTGCAAACACAACTTTATTAAGCTGCATTGAAACGCTCTCAGCTGAAGTGGATATTTATTTTCTTTATAATCTTAAACTGATCCACAGATTTCTACTACTGAATCCCTCAAAACCTCCCTAATGTTCAATGTGAAATACAAAGGGTAGAAATACTGTAGTATAAATGTTTGTTTCAGTAATATCATGGTCACTTTTTGTGTTCCTGATCTATAACAACGAAGTTTAATGGAACTTCTACTCAGGCAAAATTTAATAATTAATTTGCTTCTTTGTTTAGTCTCTAATTTAAATGTTAATCTTCCTTCCTTAAGAAAAGAACAATTTGATTAAATCTGTATAATTGGTAACATGTGCAATAGGGACATAAAAGTAAATAAAATAATAGCTCTGCCCTGCCACTTCTCACATAAACACCCACAAAGAATCCTTTTCCTCCTCCACTTCATATACATAGCAATAACAGCAAACATTTCTGTGTGGCTTTAAATACATTTCTATGAGTTATGAAACATGTTAATTCACTTTTGTTCTATTGCCTGCCACAGTTGCTCCCCTTCATGCTTTCTTCTATTCCCAGGCAAAGCCAAGAAGTTATGAGGCAGCTTAGTCGGAAGGCAAGGATTAGTGAAATAAAGTTTTCTGCTTATTGTTTTTAAAGAATGCAAGTATTGCAATTACCTTCTAATAAAACACTATAAATTTAGAACTTCCACTGTTAAATGTGAAATAACCCAAAATGTATTAAGATATGGAAATATTTTTTATAACTTGTTATAAACTAATGTTACTGCCTTTATTAAGGCAATCATTCTTTACAATGACATCATAAAATTATAATACAATTTAAAAGGTTGTCTGTTTGTTTTTAATCCCAGTGAAGATTAAAATAAAATTTTAAATCATGCTTGTTACTCCTTTTTCAAATGTTTTCCTTACCTGCTTTGTCAAGAGGCAGAATTCAGAGCAGAAATAAAAATTAACTGTTAAGAGAAGTAATACTAGACAGTGATCCAGACAACTGGCAAAGGCTCACAGAGAAGTGTCAGCCTCTGAAAATGACTTCTGCAATTCAATGACATCTGCTTACATGTATCCACCAAAAAGGCTGAAAAGTGTATAAAATATGTGAGATATAATACATGCAACTGCGCCTGTTTGCAGATGTAATCACTCATTTTGAAGCCTCTCTGCCAGTTACCTGTTTACATTCTGTCCATACTCCTTATGATAAAATGTAAATGTCTTGATAGTTCTGATCAGAACATGTTGACTTGGCCTTCAGTAAATGTTCATCCTCTTGAATAGATATTCAAATGAAATGTCTGAAGTTGTTGCTAATTTTCTACCACTAAGATATGGGAGTAAGATAGTCTCCAAACCTAGGTGACATAATTTCAATTTGTCAAATGCACCCTGAGGCTCTGAGTGTGTGCATCAGTCACAGCTACAGTGCAAATGGGTGGGTCTGACTGATCGTGACTGAGTAAAGTGCCAGCATAACTGAGTAAGATTGAAGATCACTACACCGATATGCTTGAATTGACATTAGTATTAATGAACAGGACAGCATATACCTTGACATGAGTAAGTGGTCACAGCCTGGGAGTGTGGAAGTGAATATTAGCTCACGTGACTTAGTATAACTCTGCATGGGTGTACATGTGACATGTGAATGATTGCTGGAAGCCAGTATTGGTGAATGGGAGTACCAGTGTGTCACTTTATAGAAATGAGTATCCCTGACAAGGGGCAATTTAGTTTCTGCCTGAAGATTTCCTATAGGTAGAGAAAAACCTACCATCTACCAGTGACAGAATATTCACTCCCTTCAGGCAGTTACCCACTGATTTCCGTTAGGTTGTGATATTTCTTAACATGTCTGAAACTACAGATAAATATCACTCTGATTAAGGTTATCTCAGAGGATTTTGTTGGAAAGAGATACTGTATTTAATCTTGAAAGGAATCCAAGCCTTCATTATTGTATAATTTGCTTAGTTTTTCCAATAGACGGCATCTGTTTCCTGATTGATGGTATATTATCTCCCTTTCATGTTCCCTTTCAAAAGAGACTTTGGAAATTATTGGAGAATACACCTATCTATACGTATGTGCGTGCAGTTGCACATGTATGTTTATAGTCTTTAAAAACAGTAATTAATATGACTTTAGAAGAATTTAAATTTAGGTATGATGTAAACTTGATTTCTGGGTAGTAGAGAACACTTCACTCAGAACTAAACTTAGAACTGGAAACCTGAAAGTTTCTGAAAGTACATTAACCCTTTCAAAACTGCACTGGAAGTAGATCCACCGTAGCACAGAGCTCCTAGCTTGTGCCCAGGCAGTCCCTGACTCACAGCCTTTCTAGATGCAGCAGAAGGTCAGAGCTGAAGCTGCAAAGGTTAAACAATACGATTTGCACCGCTGTACCTAAACGTGAGTTGGGCAGAAGCTAGTAGCAATAAGTGGCAGGCAATCTCAAGTGCCTTGAATTTTATTACACGTTCTCCTGTGCCACCTCTGGGATCAAAAATGCTTGGTATGGACAGAGGACAGGTGGGCATGGTCATGCAATTCTCCTTCCATGCACAACTCCCAGTACCTAGAAAGAGCTGGGAAGAGCTGTTAGCTTCTGATGATCCTGCTCAGGGTTTGTCTCTTTCAATCCTCTTTTTTTTATTTTTCCTAGGAGAAGAATGCATCTACCTCTCCCCTGACTCAGCCCAGGATTAACATCAACCTGTCAATTCTGTTAATTTGTTAATTAATTATGTTAATTCTGTGCTGGCATTTCCCCAAGCAAAGCAGTTAAGAGCTGCTTTTTGGACAACAAATATAAATATAAAAATACTTCATGATAATCAATGCAAGTTTTTCAAATAAATGTGGGTTCTGCACAAAAAGGTAGAAAGAAAGAAGCAAAGCAAAGCAAAGCAAAACAAAGCAAAGCAAAGCAAAGCAAAGCAAAGCAAAGCAAGAAGGCAAGCAGGTCCACACCTGACACCAGGGACCTGACTCCATGCACCACAAAATGTAAGGACAGGTATAATTGTGCTCACTTTACTCATACGAGAAAACAAAGCTCTCTCACACACACTCACACTCTTTTCTTTTTTTTTTTTTCTTTTCCTAATACTCTCAGGAACTTCTGTCTTTAGTCAGCTATCCTTGCTGTGAATTTCCTTAAATTATAATCTTTCAAATTCTGGGGCATTCCTCTGTCAGAGAAATCCCTGGGGATGTCTCCCTCTTTGATGAAAATGAGAGTTTCTAAATTAACAAAGACTGACTGAAGATATGATTCTTTTTTTTCATAGTATAAATCCTGCTATGCTAACAATTATTTTTAAGGAATCCTGTTAAAAAATATGTCTGCTTGTACATTCATGTTCCTGTATTTTATTTTCTGCCAAATAAGACTCTGAATTTATGAATATTGTGGTCCCTGTGTGTCTCTCATTAGGAATTTGGACCTTAGTCTGTGTGCTTGCTACCCTCAGCTTTAGAGATCCCAAATGCATAGGTACTATTTAAACCAATTTTCCCAAATAAGTTTTCTGCATTTTTACTGGCTTCTCTCCTGTTGTTCCTTACCAAAGTCTATGAATCTTCATCATGAAGAGGCATCTGCAGACTACCCACAATAAGACACTCTGCAACTCCCTTTGTCTTGCCTGATGCTCACCTAGAGACTATACAATGAGCAGAAGGAAAATAATGGATTTTCTTTATAACTCCTAGGAGTTAAAAAAATGTGAATGAGCATAATACTGAATACACAAGTGTTGAAAAATTATTCTTTTTACAAAAGGGGAAAAGTTACAAATTGTATTCATGTGACTTTTCCACTTACAGCGTGTACCCACTTAATGGTAATTTTCATGAGCCATTTAAATAAATAACCTTATAAGTAAGACCTCATGTAAATCATGAACACCATCATGCAGGAAGATGACAGATTTTATCGATTGGTCATGGCAAAAATGGCAAATTTCACAGTTTGTCATGCATTAATGGAGATGGTTACAAAAACATAATGGCATTTATATTGATAAAAAATGATTCTGAAAGGATTCAAGGTTTTGTTTTTTTTTTAAACAAATACAAATCATAAAGATATGTGACAGGCTGTCAATGGAACTCAGAAAGATTATTTTATACCAGGCAAAACACAAAAAATAAAGCAGCAAATAGCAATTATGAGGGTGTTCTTTCAGAAAGTAAACCAAAAATAACATGTAGGGATGGCACCACTTCAAATCAAAGTCAATATGCCTGGAGCAGACAGTTAAATTTCAACAGAAGTGTTCAGCATGTTCATTGTTATGGGCTCTGATTCATAATGTAAACACAGTGGAACAGTGTGAGACCTTTGTTAAGCTGGTATAAATGCAAGGTATTATCACGGAACGTAATAAAACCTGTTCTTACAGTAACAAAGCTGATCTGGAATTAAAGCAGTCTTTCTAAATGCAAAGTCTGGTCAAGCCACCTGTAACCATGTCCCTTCAGTCTCTGATATGTGCCAGTCAATCTAACCAGGGCTGAACCTTAGTGTTTACTTCAATAGGAAGTTAAGAGGCCAGCACATTCAAAAGCTTCAGCTGGGCTTTGGATTCCTTGGCTTTTGAGTGGTCTTTCTGAGAGATTGTTCAAATGTTCCTGTCGTCACAACAATATTGTTACTGACTCTAGGCAGCTGTTTTCACTTAGCCTTCCTAAACCTGGAGTTTCTTTTGAAAATGTGACAATGCTTAAATGTCAGAAGTACAGAAAGTACAACACAGGTCACAGGAAAGCCTAGAGGTAGGGGTCAGCTGGAAAGTAAACTCGAGCTTTTTGAAGCAACAAGGTTGTGCTAGTATTTCTTTTACCATTTTATTCACTCTGCCCTTAGTCAGCAAACTGGTAGGTGAGATACTATGGGAATCAGCTCTAAGGGAGTATACGAAAATAAGCAGGTATTTAAAGACCTCCAAGTGCAAGAATAGCCCGTACTGGTGCTAAGGAAAACACGTAGATGTAACAGGAGACCTGGCTTGCTAAATGGGGAGCTCATTACAGAGCTATAATGGAGAAAGCCAGTTTACAGGAGGGAGAAGCAGGAGTAGGCTATATAGGAGTAGAGCCTGTACTGCTGCCTTAGTAGCAAAAACCTGAACAATGAAAATGTACGGCCCCTTGCTGAATGGTGCAAGTGGTTTAATATGAGGTGCTCAATGCCTTCTCTGCCTCATCCCTCACAAACAAAGCCTCTCCCTGTGCTTCGTGGAAGCTTTCAAAGAGAAGAACTACCAGCAGTGGATGAGGATTCAGTCAGGGACTACTTGAGTGAACATGACCCATGTAAGTCCATGGGACATGATGGGCTGCATGTAAAGGTGCTGAGAGCTTGCCACTGTCACAGTGAGGCTACTCTCCATCCTCTTGGATTGTTGTGGAGAGCAGGGAAGGTCTTCTAAGACTAGAGGAAGACAAATTTTGCATCCATATTTTAAAAAGCACAAAGGACAATCTAGGGAACTACAGTCTGAACAGTCTCAATTCAGTACCTTGAGCCAAAATCATGAGCCAAGGCTTCTTGGAACACATTTCTGGCCACAAGAGATAGACGATCATGACTGGAAAGAGCAAGCATGAATTTACCAACGGTAAATCACACCTGACCAACCTGATAGGCATATCAGGGATAAGAAGGTCATTAGAGGCAGTCAACATGGCTTCACCAAGGGGAAGTCATGCTTGACCAACCTGATAGCTTTTTATGAGGATATTACCAGGTGGACAGATGATGGCAAAGCAGTAGATGTGGTCTATCTTGATTTCAGAAAAGCATTTGACACCGTCTCCCACAGTATCCTTGAGGCTAAACTGAGGAAGTGTGATCTGGATGATCGGGTAGTGAGATGGATTGTGAACTGGCTGGAGAAAAGAAGCCAGAGAGTTGTTGTGAATGGGATGGAGTCTAGTTGGAGGCCTGTATCTAGTGGAGTCCCCCAGGGTTCGGTATTGGGACCAGTGCTGTTCCATATATTCATCAACGACTTGGATGAGGGAATAGAGTGCACCCTCAGCAAGTTTGCTGATGATACGAAACTGGGAGGGGTGGCTGACACGCCAGAAGGCTGTGCTTCCATCCAGCGAGACCTAGACAGGCTGGAGATTTGGGCGGGGAAAAATTTAATGCAATTTAACAAGAGCAAGTGTAGAGTCTTGCATCTGGGCAAGAACAACACCAGGTTCCAGTATAAGTTGGGTACTGACCTGTTGGAGAGTAGTGTAGGGGAGAGGGACCTGGGGGTCCTGGTGGACAGCAGGATGACCATGAGCCAGCACTGTGCCCTCATGGCCAAGAAGGCCAATGGCATCCTGGGGTGTATCAGAAGGGGGGTGGTCAGTAGGTCAAGAGAGGTTCTCCTCCCCCTCTACTCTGCCCTGGTGAGACCACATCTGGAATATTGTGTCCAGTTCTGGGCCCCTCAGTTCAAGAGGGACAGGGAACTGCTGGAAAGAGTCCAGCGCAGAGCCACGAAGATGATTAAGGGAATGGAGCATCTTCCTTATGAGGAAAGGCTGAGGGAGCT
>WKFP01013906.1:834673-860608 GCA_011057875.1 Pterocles orientalis
GGTTCCACTTGAATATGAGAAAAAACTTCTTTACAGTGAGGGTGACAGAGCACTGGAACAGGCTGCCCAGAGAGGTTGTGGAGTCTCCTTCTCTGGAGACATTCAAAGCCCGCCTGGATGCGTTCCTGTGCGATCTGATCTAGGTGTTCCTGCTCCGGCAGGGGGATTGGACTAGATGATCTTTTGAGGTCCCTTCCAATCCTTAACATTCTGTGATTCTGTGTGATTCTGTGATTGCCTACTATGATGAAATTATGGTGTTTGTGGATGAAGGGAGATACCTTGAACTTTTACCTTGACTTACCTTGAGCAAGGCTTTTGACATTGTCTCTCACAGTATTCTTGTATAGGTAGAAAACTAGATAAGGTAAAAAAAAGTGGTCAAATGGCCACCTGTAGAAGGCAGAGGGTAATGTGTTTTACACTACCTGGATGCCTGACACAAATTAAGTTTGCATCTACCCTGGGACCTATCCTGTTCAATATTTTAGTTGATGACCTGGAGGAGGTAATGGAGTACCCTCTCCTCAGGCTTGCAAATGACACTCATGAATGGGAAGGTGATTCCATATCCTCAAGAGCAAGACTCCCATCCAAAGGGACCTAGACGGGCTGGAAAATGGTCTAACAGAAACCAACAGGATTTAACAAGGACAAATGCAGAGCCCTGTACTGGAGAAGCAATAACCCCAGCAATGATACAGACTGGGGAATGAATGGCTGAAAAGCACTGGTAAGTGTTTGTATGCAATAAGCTGAGCATGAGCTAGCAGTGACTCCTGTCAGCAAAGGTGACCAGTAGACTTCTTGGTTGTAAGGACAGAAGGGAAGCCAGTAAGTTGAGTGCGTTGACTATCCCGACATTCAACACTCACAGAACATTTGAACAATGCATCCATTCTTGCCCTTCCCCCTGTACAAGAAAAAGATCAGTAAACTGGAGTGACTTCAGAGGACGCCCATGGAGGTGGGGCCCAGATAATTTTCCCTGGTAGAAGAGGATGAGGGAGCTGGCATCTTCAGCCTGGAGGGGAATTTGACAGCAGCCTGTCAGGGTCTATGGGGAAGTTATCGACAAAGTGAAGTCAGCCTTTTTACAGCAGTGCGTGTGAGAGGAAAAGAGGCAGTGCAATTTGGCTGAAACAAGGAAGGTTCAAATTGCATATAAGCAAAAAGCTTTTCCATTCAGAGAACAGGCTAGCAGTGGAGCAGGTTGTGGAGAGAGTTCATGCACTCTGCATCTCTGGATGTTTTCAAGATCTGACTGTCTAAATCTCTGAGCAACCTGGGCTGATCTTAAGGCTGACTCTGCTTGGAGCAGGTGGCTGGACTAGAAACCTTCTGAAGTCTGCTCCCAGCCTGAACTATTCTATTATTCTCCCTGAAACATGGCTGGCATACTACCTATCAGTGCTGAGCTGGAGTACTTTTGAACTCAGCAGCCACCTGGTATGCTGAAATTATAGAGCTCACCACTGATTTGTGAGCTTTCAGCAGAATTTACCTAATCAAAGGAGATTCAGAAATGCAATGTATCTGAAGGTAAAACCAGTCTCAGAGCAGCCAGCAGTGGGACTGCAAGGAAATACCATAATTTCAACAGCAACTGAACAGCTGATGGTGGAGAAAAGTGAGGCCAGCATGAATGGTCATCCTCCAACTGGATTCAAGGATGGATTTGTGAAGTATTTTTCAGAAGTACACTATGTTGACTAGAGAAAAAGTGTAAAGAAAGATTGTCTTTTTTTGTAATTCTCTTTCCAAAATATAATACATCTTTGAAGTTTATAAATCTGCAGCTTGTAAATTCTGCATCTGTAACAATTCCCAGAAGGACTTTATCTTAGCTAACGAACTCTACCATGGATGCATAACAAGAGTAATGGAGTACCTCCTGCAGCAAACTTTTTCTGTGGGTGACATAACGGCATATAGTTAGAGAGCTTTTTCAAGAAGCAGTCAAAATAATTCAAGAATGCAGCAGGCAATCCACTATAACATACTTGCAGCAATATGTTTAAGACAATGAACAGTTTGTCTGTAACTAAAAATATAATATTTTGTAGCTTTACATGCTTCATAAACATAAAATGCTTCTGCTAATGCTTTCAAGCTATAATAGAGGACCTACACACAGTGTTCTCTAGTAAACTGGAATAATTTTTATGGAAAACTCCCTATATTCAGTGGTAATACCATGTAGCAGCTTGAAAATTATGGTGCAATTTAATTTGAAGTTAAAAATAAGCCAAGCAATCAGCAATATGTACGTTATTTTTACAATATGGTTAGTTTTCTTTACTTTCTTTACCTTTTCAGAATTGCTAAACTGAAAATTGTGAGATTGAAGCTGGCATTTTTGATGCTTGGGTTTGGCAGCTTGTTAGCCCTTTTCTTAAAAAGACATCTGAACAATCAGAGACATGAAGATCTGCCTCCAAAGATCTCTTTGCAAGAATCTAGGTAAGCACATGAGGTTCTTTTTCTCCTAAATTGGTCAGTATTAGCATAGCTGCACTGAAATGCAAATTCTCACCATTAAACTTCCTACATAGTCTTACAGACATCAGTACTAGTACATTCACATGACTGCAAGCAATTAAGTCAACACAATTTAATGAGCTACCACTTTTCTGAGCCATGGTAATGGTATTAGTTCTCCTAGCTTGTTGCAAGTACAACATAAAATTTAGTTGTTTGAAATGTGGCAGCATATGCTAATGCATGTTATTTATTGACTCTGTTAACTGTACATATACCGTAAAGGGAGAGCAAACTCAAAATCTTTAAGAGCAAGAATCTAGAAGTACCAAACCTAGGGGAAGTAAAGAACACAGAATCGTATGTACAGTCAGCTAACATGGCTCAAGCAGCCAGCAGTATCTTGTTACATTGCAGTAACACAGCTACTTGTCATTGTGTAAAAATAGACAGCTGATTCACATTTTGTAAAGCTGTAATCTGTACACAGATTCAGAAAGACGTTATTTCATCAGTTTATCTTCAAGTTTTGTTTGGTACATTTTCATAATAATCAGAAGAGCTGTGTGTGGTTATGTACACATACCTGCATATAAACACACACACACACGTAAACATATAAAAAGATGTGAGTTTAGATTTAGCTTCTTACTCCCACAGACAGAAATAGATTCCATAGTATTTCCCAGAGTGGCAGTGTGACATAGATAGCTATAATATGTAAACTGGCTTGTGAGGAAAAGGAAGAATAGGTCCCAGACCCAAAGGTAGCTTTGAAGAGTGAAATCATAAAAGTAATGAACCTAGTTTTAGTGAAGAATACAGACTGCCATCTTTCATTCAAAATGAAATTACTGTCACCAAAATCTATTCATTGTGCCATTTTCAGTTCTCATTATGATTATTCTCTGTACAATTAGGTACTAAAATTCCAGTTCTTCATATGTTTTATAACTCATAGTAGTAGACTTGAGTATTTTGACCTTTTTAATATTCCTTGGTTTGATTGGCTGTGTTGCCTATCTGTTCCATGTGGTCTATTATTTTACTGCCTCTCTAACCTATGGGGGAGTAGATGAAGTGGGTAGCAAATGAAGATGTAAGATATTGTAAAGGTTAAAGTACTAACATTATTGCTAAATATTTCACAGCATACTTTAAGTATTAAAGCTCTGACTGCAGTTCCTAATAACTAATGCTGAGGAAGGAGCAGAAAACAGTATGAATTTTATTCAGTATCTTAAGTTGGCAAAAATCAAAGTGACTACATAGGGAAATTGTAACACACTTATTACAACTATATCACTGAGCGCTAACCCACATTATCTCAGAATTATGCATTTTAGTCAATATTTTGAGTAGGATGAGAGCGTTATCCTCATGCCTTAAATCCCTTTCCCTGAGCATATGTATTTCAAGAGTCTGTGTTCACAGTTCAAAGTTTCTGCAGATGTGTAGGAACACTGAGGAATTATTAATCCTTTAGGACTTCAGTGAACTAACTAATTGTATTGCATCTGGCTGGAGTGCTGCCCAATGGGCAGCCTTCAACAGTAATCTGCAAACATAAAGTGTGAACATCCTGCTTTACCTTTCTGTTTTCGGGACTTGGAAAGAATCTGGACAAGTCAGGATAAAATTTGAGTGCTTGTTTCCATGATAATTTATTAAAGCTGCTGCTACAAATTATTTAGTCCTGTTTCACAGAACTTACTCAGATCATTTAAACAGAGCATCTGAAACTTGTGGGTGTTTATTTGTAATGGTCTAGGATTCAGAACTTCCAAAGAACAGCCAGGCGAACTGCTAACAGCTGATGGCCTGCATTGACAATACAAATAAGTAAACACTATGGTACACACGGATTAGTAAAAGAAAAGCACTACAGGAGTAGTTTCAACATTATGGAAAAGACATTTCCTTCCCAATATGACTGGAGTCACTCCAGAGAAAATATTCGTACTGTGGAATGAACATTGTGTTCTAATAGGTCTTTTTACAGTGTTGACCTTTGATACCATAAGATTGATTAAGATCCACATGCACACGCATCATCTTAACTACAATAGGACCTTTTCTGTGAACGCAATATGTGTCTTAACGCACGTTACTGTACACAGTGTAACATATATCTTTAAAAGGCATACAGTTGCTCCAGATGGTTCAGCTGAAATCTCTTACAAAGGTTTTCTACATTTTCAGTAAGAAGGAGTACTTGTAAAATTAGAGATCACATTATGGTCATTTTGAATTTCAAATGTCGAAACCATATTTGTAACCTGTAAAACCCAAGTCCTAAAATTAGGTCTGTTGATCTGTATTTGAGGTATATAGGACAGTCTACATGTTAACAAGACAACAGTTTTGGCTACACTACATTTCCGTGAAGTTTATTATTCCCAAGGATGAGACAAAATTTCATTTTTTGCTATAGATATTGTAAAATATCAGTGCTCTAGACCGATTTGTCATCCACCAGTACAGCCTTGTGAACTTCAGTACTTAGAGGATATTTGTGTCCAGGGTGAACGGAAGTACATGACCAGAACGTCTACTGAAATCTTTCTGTAGAGGAATGTTTTGTCCTCCATTAATCTGCTTAGAACTCAGAAGAGTAATTGAACTGACTGTAGTAGGTTATATGTAGTGAAAGACAAAGACAGCGTATTATCATTAATATAATCCAGGACAGTCAGGCACACATGATGCTATCCTTCTTCCCTTGTAAGCAGTGACACAGTTTTCATCTGTGAGGACCCAGGTGTGTGCAGGCTCATTAAGAAGTGCTCAGCTAGTGTGCTTGGACCCAGCATGGGACCAGAGCAAAGGAGGGGATGTTGGCATCAACAAGTCAGGGCCAGGGCACCTCCATCACTTCACATGTTCATCTCAGTGCTATATGCACAGAACTAAAAGTAGGAGTGCTCCTCCGGATGTCCGTATGTCAGTGTGTTGTTTGAAATTTGTAAGATTGTGCTATCCATCTACATCTCCCTAGAAAGTTAGGGGACAGACTGAATTGGTACTCAGGATGCATCAGGTTCAGGTGTCACCCACTGAAAGCATGAGTTTGTGAGCTTTTCTGCATCAGGATTTACATGCATTAAAGCATATGTAGGTGGAAGAATATATTTTATGCTAGTCCGGACAACACCTCTCAGAATGCAACACCTTTACTATTTCACTTTAATTCTTTTATTATGTGCTATATATATGAGCATAAATTTATAATTAAGTAAATTGTGATAATAGACCTCAATTCCCAGGTTGTAGTGCCCTTTTAATCCTCCACATGATGTTCCAGTCTAAAAGGCATTAATAGAGATGTTCCAATGTTGAAAAGTGAGGGAAATCAGCATCTAAAACTCAGTAAAGTCCTAGGTAGTAAAAGGCCTTTGTTCTGAAGATTGTTCTCCCACAGAGTAACAGAATTTTCTTTTAGCCTTTACAGTTGATTCTCATGCTGTTGAAATATCATAATCAAAGCTCTTTGCCACCTTGTGTTGAATCTACTGTACTTGAAATCTTTTTATTTAGCGAGAAACAGTGTTTCTACCCTAAATAATATGATGAAAGCATTCAAAATGTCAAATGAACATTCACCAGTTAAAAATATCTTCACTTTTTACTGTTACAATGGTAGAGGGAACTGCCTGTAGGTGACTGGAATGATTAAAAAGGAATGGAGAATATACAATGGTTGCTCCAAAGGGACTGTGAGAGTTCAGTACACTACCAGGTGTCACTGTCACTTTTATCCTAAATTTCCTAACTAGGATGGTACAGCACTTTGTTCAGGACAGGTTTGCACTGTCAGAAGAACTATAGTTTTGTTCAGACTTCTTTGTCAGTTGCTTTTAGCTTCCACTTGTCATCCTCTCCATTCTTTCCTATGTGAAGGTAGTGTTAGCTTACAAACAGCTGTTGTCCTAAGGAAACAAGCTATTACCTTACTAGTCTGTGTACATATCAGTCCATGGTTCAAACAGAAATTTTAGGAAAAATATACATTTGAAAATTAATCATCTGGAAGGTAAATGAATCATTTGTGCGTATCTCTGTTTTTCCTGGCATCATGAACAGAAATGATTGCTGGAATGCTCTAAAGAATTAGTGAATATTTTTATTGTGACTACCATTATGAATAGGTAGGTTTTTGAAACAAGATCCGTTTAGAGTCTGATATGTTTCTCTTCAGAAGCACATGATATTATATTAGTGTTTAATACTTTTCCTAACCTTACAAAGTCATTAACAATACAGTATTTCATAATATCTCATCAATACACTTCTCTCCTGACATATAGTGTCTCTCCTGACACACTTACCAAGATGAGAGAGGTACCTGGTCAAAGTAGGTGTTAAGAACTTTATTATGCTGCCTGTTTACCAGTTGAACTGCCACTGGCTTCTATACATAACTCTAAATCACCTCATACAGCCAAAATCAACAAGCCCAGAAGAGATGTACTGGTAGGTGGCCTAGATCAATTGGCTCATACGTTCATGATTAAATGGGCTCGGACTATACTGGGCATACAAGACAGACTCAGTACCAGAAAGAAACTATAGAAAAAGGATTGTCTCATTCCTCCCATTCAAAGCACTGTTTTTCCTCAGTATTCCTTTAGTGTTCTCCACTGAGACAAAAGGGAATACAGTCCTGAAATTGATTTAATTTGGTGCATGAGGGAGAAAACAGTGCAGAAATGGGAAAGAAGGCAGACAAATTATAGGGTTTAGGGAAGAGAATGGAAGTGAGGAAGGTTTGTTCCATTGGCTTTTAAGCTGTGCTTTGACACTTAGTCATCTTGCTTAGAGAAAAAATGTTTAAGATAGCCTTGGCTGGGTAGGGATAGCTATGACAAGTTGCTGATGAACTGCGACTTGACATAGCTAGCTGGGTGCACCACCATCCAGCTGTAGGCTGTGTGCTAGGCACTACTGACAGTGGTGTGGCACCAGATTCTCTTTCATGAGGCAGTGAAGGGCTATTGCTCACACAGGTCTTCACACTCCCAGGAGTTTTGGGAAGTAGTGCCAGAATCATCCATTGCTGCTATTGGAAAGCCCTCTAGTCAGGGAAGGAGGGTGCTAGAATCTCTATGGGTAGGCAGGCCCCAAACAACCTAGTTGCCTCAAAAGTCACAGCACCGGTCACTCCTCCTCCAGTTCAACAGGTGACAGTGCCACTGATGGGGCTCTGATGTTCTCAGTAACACAGCCCAACTCAGAGTCTTTCAGAGGACAGTCCTTTTTTAATTGAAGTGAGGTAACTGCTTTGGCTCGATGGCATGAGATCCTGTACTTCCTAACATCCAGGATCTTTCTGCTCACTATCCTTAATGCTTATAGTGCTCTTTTTTGACTAAGCAAGATGTTATAGACCTGTTTGTTTACTAGTATGAGCAACAGCTAAATTGTTGGTCCTTTATGGAAAAAAAACCACTACTACAGGAAAAAAACCCCACGAAACTCAAACTCCTCAATGCCATGTGGCACTATCTGCAACATTATAGCTGCTACTTTGTTGCCATTATTTCAAAAAAGGTGAAATTAGACGTTGTGCCAGCAGGTGAAATTTTATATATAGCTAAGGCCATTTGTAACAATGCAAGGGATTCAACTTGAGTCAGTTGAAGCTATAAGAAGATTGGTATTTAAGAATACCACATTTTAGCCAACATGAAAAGTTTTCAAATTTAATTCAGTGCCTAATACAGACTATTAAAAGGAAGATTCATGGTACAGAACACCAATCACTCACTTCCACTAAAGAATAATGATACAATTTTATGAGTCTGAAAATTCCCATGGCAGCTACAAAGTATACACTTAGTATGCATTCTTTGATGAATAGTATTAAAACTTGTCAAAATAATGAGGATGGTGAACAGAAACTACATTAAATGGTTACCATATCCTTAAACACAGGGGATCATAGTATTAAGTGACGCTAGTTTCTCTAAGTTGTCATTGTCCTAAAATTTCAAAGTGATGAAGTGTAACTATTTTAGGCAAGTTCTTTAATGTTGCAGAAACAGGTAAAATACATCAAACAGGGCTAGATTTAAAGCACAAGCAGCTTTCTCTTAAGTGCAGCATATAATTAACATATAGTCTAAAGTCCACATAGCTATTGGATTCTGAAGCATGAAGCAAACAGTATTTCCCCTGAATAAATGCAATTATATAATTATATTGGAAATGCAATAAAAGCTTTTAAAGTTTTTACATTTTTGTCTTTTGGAGTGTTCATTATTTAAAAAACTTACAAAGACTATGAATATGTTTATCTGTGCATGAACTATAACTACAAATTTAACAGAAAATTCCTCACCATGAAGGGCCAGGATTAAGGCTTGGAAGCAATTTTTTAGTTAAATATTTTTTGTAATATTTTAATTAGTTCCATCTTTATCCTAAGTTTTATCTGCACAAGGTATCACTTTCAGTCACATATTTACTTTGGACAAGATTCTGTCCAGCTTATGCTATTAAATAGTGTGCTATTTTGAGAACACTGCCTCCAAGTTGTTTCTTGCAGAAAGAATGGTTCAGCAAAGGAAGATTGGCAGAATTTGGACATCTGTGTCACAGCTTTTTTTCCTCCAATAAAGCTGGATATGCCAGTTCTCTTCTAACACTTCGGCATGATGAATGTATTAAACATTATATTAGGATTTCCCATGAAGCTTACCATAACTGGTATGTGCTTTAGCTTATTTTTATCATAGCTATATACTGTGGTTAGTGCTGCCATGACTTTGACTTTGTATTACCTCAGGATTCACTGAGACTAAAAAGAAATTCCAGTCTAAAACATAGCGAACATGAGCAGTAATGATTATGATAATTCTTCCACAGTCCTGATAAGTGCCAGACAAGGCTTATTTGCTTATAAAATTTAAATTATATAATAATATGATTTAAATCTAGGCAACTGTCTTCCTTCTCAATTATCTTGAGATGAATAAGAAAAAATGAGACACAGAAGCTACAGCCAGCTAGCCTATAGTAAGTTTGAAGACTCAAGTTATATGAATTTCTTAAAAAGACCACAAGAGTACATGCAAAGACATGTATGTCTTGTTCTGTTTCTTGATAATGAAAAGTATTTACTAGAACCATTAAGCTTTCATCTCTGTAGGTCCTTAGCTAGTTCACCCCCAAAATTAGGAAGTTTCATTTCTGAGAGTGATCCACGGGCAACAGAATCCACATTCATTAATGGTTATGCATAGTGTTTAAAATTATCTGTGTAGTCTGATGATCTTGCTTACATTCTGCTTCATGTTATTAACCTTGGCTTGTATGTATTCACAGTACTGAGGCAGTGATGGAAATCCCAGTTCAATATTTTGTTTTATATATTCAAATAGCATCTGCTTTACAAAATTATCAAGGCTGACAAATTTTTTTGAAAAATTTGAGATCAATTAAACCATGGAAGAAGTTTCTACTTCTTATCCTTGAAAAAGATCAGTTCACTTGTTATAGGCATAGTTTGATGTGTTTTACATTTTGTGGATCTTCTGTGTCATAGCCAAACCTGGAAGATTTTGAATTGTGTCAGTGTTATGATATTTCAGAAGTGAGTAATGTTAGCAGAAGGGAGAAGTCTGTAAAGAAAGCAGGCTTTGGAAGCTTTTCTAGAGCAAAACATTTCTGCTATCTGAGAGGCCCAAATCCCTGCTTTCTTTGATGATCACCTACATATGATGATCACATACAATTTTTTTCAGTGCAAAAGAGAATAGCTTTGCATTTAGTTTTTTAATCACTCAATTTTCATCCTAATGCAAGAACATCTTTCCAGCTATGCGGGCAGTTACTGTGACTGATTAAAGCAACAGTCCCCAAAACAGATTTGTTTAAAACATATTATTGTTGTTGTTGTTATTAATTATTTCACCCTCTTTATTCCCTTGTCTCTTCCTTTGTTTTTCATCAACAAATGGCCAGTCATATGTATTGCCCATCCTGTTAAATCTGCTTGTCTCTTTGTTGCCTGTGCGCTTTCGCTCTCTTCTCTTCTTGCTGCAGTGCAGAGCACTGGGTTTAAGGTGCCAGGTAGGATTAAAGGCATCCCAGGGAGAATTCGCCTTTGAAGTGGCAGAGAGTAAATGCTTCTTATCAGCTGTAAGTGCTCCCTGTGTCATTGGCTTTCATGGCTGTGGCATGTCATTTGTAAGGACCTCTTATTTCTGCATGCTGTAGTAGAAAGTAATCTGTCAGCTTTTTAACAGTGTAACAATTCACTGGCAGAGGCTGCTCTTGGTGGATGAAGGTGCCTGATTAGTGGTAAATTAGTATCATATAATACTACTGCAACAGCATAAAACATGTTTTAAATATCTTTTAAAAAATACATTGTTCGGTTATCTGGCTGATTATATTCTGTTGTTACAAATGTGCTGTGTTATGGCTATGCCTTTTTTCCACCCTACATGTTTCACCCGATTTAGGGAAGGTGGTGATCCTAAGGGTAAGTGGATTATTGAATAGCAAGTCCACACTAACACTATTCTGATTCAGAAATAGATTCTGGACATACTTCATGAGGAACATCCTAAGTAATACAAAGGCATGTTCGATAGATATTTGATGTACAAAAAGCTGAATTTATCACTCTTCTTTCAGAGGCCTATGTTACCTATGAATATTTATAGGTAGAGCATGAATGAATTCTGAATTCTGAAAAATTTTATTCCAAATTGCTTCGTCAGTTGCCCAAGTTTAATAATATTTTGTGTCCTTCCTTATTAGATGCTAGAACAAGTCTGCTGTTATACAGCATGCATTCCAGTAGATATCTAGTTTTGTTACTGGTCATTTACACATTTGAAAATCTTGTTCAGGGACCACGTTCAAGCATTCTGTATATAAATATAATTTTCCAGGAGGACTTCTGCCAATAAACTTGAGCACTTGAATGTTTACAGTAAGTGAAGATGAAAGGTTTCAAAGTGTGGCTGAACCATGCCCAAGTTCAAAATCAAAAGTTTCTCTTCTGAATTCTGGGAAATAAACAGGACACTCAAAATCATTGATATTTAACAAATAAACTCTTTATCCTCAGATCACTTCAGAGCTAAGAGTCAATTACTAAGCTAATATTTCCCAGCACTACTCCTTTCTGAAAATAAAGAAATTGCATACACACAAATAAATTTGTTTCAGTGACTTCCAGTAAATTTGAATGATTAGTGTCCAAAGGACTGTTTCTGCTCTCACTTATAGTGGGGTAAAACAGAATAAAAGTAACCTTTAAAGTGAGAAAATGTCTGAACTTTTCTTCAGTGACCAATGACTAAATCCATCAGCTTTTGAATGTCAAAGATAAAATGTGTTAAGGAAAACTTAAGTATAGAAAATGCTGAGTAAAAATTCTATGGAAACAGCTGCTCTTATGCTGTGCTAAGGGAGACAAACAAGATTTTCTAAAAACTTGTACAATTAAATTATGTAGGTTTAAGGCTCTAGAGAAAGCAAAATCTAGTTCTTTCCATATTCTGATTTTATTTGATATTGTTTTCAAGTGCCAGTTTAAACATTTCTGTACTGCTAGAATTTATATAGGAAGAGCTCAGATGACAGAATTAGGAAATTCTTATGTGATTCAAGGTATTTTAACTCTTTTCCTTAACATTTCAAGAAGGTGGTCTGATGTACTATTTTATTTTTGATTATTCTTTTCTATGTATTCGAAGCAATATAAAAATTAGTGCCTGTTCTTCTCACCTTTTACCCTCACCCGTCTAAACCCCCAACCTTCATATAACTGAATTTCTTTAATATGTGTCTCTATTTTTTTCCATTAGTGGCAGTTCTGGATGACTTAAGTTTTACAGGCTCTTAACTTTTCTAACTTGGCTGACGTAGTTTCTCAACAGTGACAAACTTGTTGTGCATCAGAAGATATATATATGTTTGGAAAATTTAGTACCAGCAAACCAATAAAGCCTCTCCAGAGAAAGGCTTGCTGAACATCGCACAGGAGCAACACATCAATCAATTTCTTAATGTAGTCACTTTATTGCTTCCTTCTTTCTCTTCCTTTTATTTATTTATTTAAAGAATCAGGCCAGAAGAGGTAATTATTTTTGTAAAGCCTTAAATTCAGATTACTCTTTTGCATTCATTGCTTTATATTTTATTTTTCGAAAGAGAAGTCTTTTTCTCTATAGGAAGGGAGAGAACATATTGCATTCTTCAAGGTTTTTTTTCAAGAAAAAAAAATATTTTGGGGGGTAAAAAAATAGGATTTATAATAACAAAATATTATTATTTTAAAAATGTAATTAATAGCAACAACATCCCTTGCAACCACAATTTATACCTGTGCAAATTAAAGATATTCCTTAGCTCTAAGGTAAGTAGAGGTAAAAATATTTGGAAGAATAGAATTGTCAGTGTGTATTTATGCAAAATATTTATCAGAGCTCATCAAATGAGATCAGGAACTATAGCATAGAGTTTTGGTACTCCATTTTTTTAAATGAACCTTCAAAATTAAAAAAATGGATCTGCAATCGAAGGTTTAGACTTGTCTCTGCAGACAATGTGGTTTTGAGTTTGAAAATCTGAAAATTTAATTAAAATAGTTCTTGTTGTGTCTTGGTTTCTCAATATGTTTGCCCTATCTAGACTTTATCTCAACTGTGGACATGTCACCCAATGGCAACATGTAGTAAAATTGCAATGCAACTAAAATTTATAAGCTCAGATAATAAACAAATTCATTAAAAACTATTATCCTTGCAAGATTTAAATAGTGGGCTGAGGATGAATGTAGTAAGAAAAGGGAGCATCAGGCTCCAGTTAGGGATAAATTTACTATTTATTTTAACAGACATATTTACCCAAACAGGATAGCAACACTTTTATCTAGTTACAAAATTTATACTATTAATATGCTACCTTGTGTATATTGGGATTAATAGTGTTTTAACTACCTAGCCAGGTACTACCATTATCTGCTTTTTTCTTTTTGCAATAAAACACAATTTTCTCTGATTGTTTGTTCATGAATCATGAATAATGCTAGAAAACTTCCTTGAAATATTATTTTATTTCAGGCTCATAAACATACCAAGAAAAAACATTAATAATAAGTTTTACTCTGTTAGCAGAATTTTATAGGTGGGCTTATTTATTTATTTAAATCTTGCTTTCATGTTGATTGTGTTTATAAGACTCAATCCAATAAGAGCAAATAGACCATTTTTTGTGAAAAATGAAAAAACATATTCACTAATCCAGTAAGGAAAAAAATATTTCCATTGTTTATTTTCAACACACTCTTGACGTCAGTCAGGGGTTATATTTGTACTGTCACAGTACTAATTAATGGTAAGAACAATCGCAGCAATGTTATAAATAGACAAGAAGAAGTTGGACATGCCTATAGCATTAGCAAGATACGTGATGGCTTCAGTCATCTCTCAGTACTGTGACCCATTGCCCTGCTATTTGCCTTTTCCACATCCATAAGACGTCTGGGAGTTCTTCAATTTATTTAATTGGTTATTTCATCATCATAGACTATGACGTCTCATGTCCTAAACAACTGGAGAACTTACTAAGGTATTTTGTCTCTCTCCTGGTCTCTCTTTCTCATCTGCATGTAATTACATATGCATAGAATTAAGCATTCATCGTATAAGACACAGAAACAGTCTATGGAAAGAGACCAGAACGCAGGTCTCCTCTGCAGATGTCTTTTTTTTTTTTTTTTTTGGGTGGGAAGGAATTATATTCCTCATTTCTCCTTTTTTTTCTGGACCAAACAAAATACTGAATCTTTTAAAAAATGTTTTCAAATTTATAACAGTATAATGGAAATGTATGACTGCTTGAAAAACTTTCGTATGGTGCCTTGTGGGGCAGAGACAGGTTTGAGCCCTTTCACACTAAGGACAACTTTTTAGACAGCCTTATATCCTCTCTGAACATACAGAAAAGCAGAAATGCAGAGTCACCACAATCTTGTCTCACTGTGATCTCAAATAAAAGCCTTTATGTCCTCTGTGGTTTTTACAAACATTAGTCCTGATGTGGGATTGGTCCTATCAGGTTCTGAGGATCTTGATGAGACATATTCATGGTTTTGGTGCTGAACTGCTTAGGTCTGTTAAGACGGCAAAAGTTCTTAGTATTTATAAAGTAAAGAAGGCAATTCTTAAATTTATAGGCAATTTAAGAAACTCTGTTGATGAAAACTGAGATGCATACAGAATTTAGGTACCCATCTCCTAACTAAGTAAGCAAATGTTTGAGAATGAGTCTAAGGAGATTACAGTTAGAGTCATAATGAAACTAGCTCACAATTCTGTGTACAGCAATTTTATGAAAAGTTTCATTTCTGTGTATAAGCTTTGTTTGCTGTCCTGAATTACATGTTCTGCATTTATACGCTTTTTTAGCTTACTGTTTTTCAAAAGACAATTTATACTATTTCTTTTCAGGACAAATTTAATCTAAAAATATTTGGGATAACCTGTTCATCCCATTGCAGTTGATGGATAAATTTCTACTGGTTTAGTTTGCTTTCTACTTCTCTCACCAACTAACTCTCTAACCATGTCACTTTCTTGTCTGTAATATGACAGGTCAGATCTAAGGTCCACTGAAGTCAATATGCACCTCTCAAGTGACTTAAATGGGATATAGAGAAACCTCTTTGAGCTTACAGTTCATACGAAAGATGACATATAAAGAGTAAGTTTATTCTTCCTTTCTTATAGAAAAGGAGCTTCATACATCTCCTAAGTCATTGCCATGATATGCAAGAAATTCTGAATGCAAATGGATTTTCTACTTTGTACATAGAATTATTAGCACTTAGCAGAGGCACACTCAGCTGTTGGAAAATGGAAATTAACTTTTGAAAATGAGGTAACAAAATATGCTGCTCTTGCATAATTGGCTTTCTCATCACTTTATACAAGCACAGGCAATGTTTACCAATGTGGTGCTGAAGGATGCAAATATTTGTTCCACACACAATAGGTAGGCCTTTAAAGATACTAGTTGAAGCTCTTGAAGTTAACTGATTAGGGCTTGTGTGCCCATAAAAGTGCAGAGATTAGAAAAAAGGCTTGTAAATGTATTCATAATGACAAAGAGGAAAGGGGTTGTGTTTGGGACATGATTAGCTGGTAATCAGTAAAGAACAAACTGATTATTAGCTGTTCAATTCTTGTCAGTCTTAGGGGACTCCACTCAGTGGCCTAATTAAACCGAGCTTGAAGTCCTCACATCTCCATTCAGTGGCAATTTCATTATAATATTCAGTTCTTTGCATGAGCTTTGACTTCCCTCTCTTTAATCATATGTTTTGCATTTGTGTAACACCTTCCTTGATTAGTTTCTCTACAGGATTAACTTCTGATAGCTGCATGGCTTATGAAAGCAAATGTCATGTATAGAACAATCCAGACATTAGAATTTATTTTCAACATTGGAATTAAAAAAAAATCAACTAACGTAAACATTTTCAATTAAAATTTTCTTCAAATGGAAAACTATTAGCTCTTAAAAAGCTAATCATCTCTAGATGACGAAGTTGGTGGGTTTGTTTCTTTTTTTAAATGGCTGGAATAATTCATGTCAACAAATACTAAAATGTTTGGTTGACTCCAAGAAGACAGCCACAAAGCTGAATTAAGGATCTCACCACTACAGCCCAGCTGAAGGACCATGTGGTAGAGTAGACAAGCCTCAGAATAGCTGGATTACCACTTTTCCAGCAGAGGGCCTATGACACACATATACACAGTACTTTAAAAAGAAAGATGGAAAAGCTAGCTTGGATTCAGACTGTTCTGAATATATATATTCCCATTGCTAGAATGTTACTGATATTTAAAAGACAACTTGGATTTTTTCCCTCAATTATTTTGTATTTCTGTCTCTTCTGTACTTTTATTTATTAATCTGGAAATAAAATGGCAAACTGTGATAAGAATGAAAATTTGCAGATGTATATTTAATCACGCCAGATGTATGAAATACCGGAAATTTTAAGAGAGGACCTGTACTCTACTTCTTATTTTAATATTATGAACCCTTTATGCAAAACCAATATTTGCATCAGTACAGTTACTCCTGTTTATTTTATTTTTTTTAATAGATAACAACTTAGAAGCAGAAAGAAAATAAATAAATCGCAAATCATCCTTTCCACTGAGACACAAGCAGGGATTTAGGAGTATATGCTAAGTTCAAAGGGTGGGTTTTTTTCAATCAAGATGACTACTGCTGTTGAGTTCAGTGGGTTTTCCTCTACCAGAGGCTGGGGTGAGGAGCATAAATTGCCACAGAGACACTGTTATGTTTACTGGCTATAAAATACATATCCTAAGTTCCACATTTCTTTAGAGAAGATGAAGGAAAGAGCCTGAGAGAGATTATTGTGAAGGTGTTTGCAAATAAATGTATATTATTGTATAATGTTAGGTACTCCAGTAGAAACATTTATCAGTTGGTCAAAAAGAGTACATTGTGGGGAGGGGAACATCACAGAAATTGTTGTAAAGTGTCATTTTCCAGAACTGTGAAAAACGTTGCAAAGACTTTCTTGGAATTATTTGTGTTTTCTTTTGGGTCCTGTTTTGTTTTGTTTTATTTTTTGGTCCAGTGCTGGCATATTTTCCTCCATTATTGCTCCAAAATGTGTAATTCACTCACACCAGGGAATTTTTAGTGAAGATTTTAAAATGTAGCAACAGTTACTTAAATCTCAAAGCATTTCTGTAGTTAGCTGCTGTTGTTACTGTCATTGATTTAGCAAGGAAATCAAGGCATATGCTAAAGGTTGAATAGTGGCAATACAGAGACAAAAAGCCAGGAGTCTTGCCTCCCTTGACCTCATTTCATCTACTCTTTTTCTTCTCCATGTGTGATTTCTAGCAACAAAATAACAAGGTGAGCTTCAGAAAAAGAGGCATGGGAGAATTAAACACATTTAATCAAGTGTGAAAGGAAACTTACATATGACAGCATACACTTCCAAATGTGCTGGTTATGGCTGGGATAGTTAATTTTCTTCATAGTAGTAGGCAACGAGACAATGTTTTAGATTTGTGCTGAAAACAGTCTTGATAACACAGGGATATTTTAGTTGCTGCTGAGGAGTGCTTATACAGAGTCAAGGCCTCTTCTTCTCACACCATCCCACCAGCAAGTAGGCTGGGGGTGTACAAGAAGCTGGGAGGGGACACAGCTGGGACAGCTGACCTCAACTGACCAAAGGGATATTCCATACCATATGACATCATGCTCAACCTGTAAAGCTGGGGGAAGAAGAAGGAAAGAGGGGATATTCAGAGTGATGGTGTTTGTCTTCCCAAGTAACTGTTGCGTGTGATGGAGTCCTGTTTTTGTGGAGATGGCTGAACACCTTCCTGCCCATGGGAAGTAGTGAATGAATTCCTTGTTTTGCTTTGCTTGTGTGTACAGCTTTTGCTTTACTTATTAATCTGTCTTTATCTCAACCCGGAATTTTTTTCACTTTTATCTTTCTGATTCTTTCACCCTTGCCACAGGAGGAGAGTGAGCAAGTGGCTGTATGGTGCATGTTGCTGGTTAGGATTAAACCATGACACCAAAGAAGAGTGAAGGGAGCATTTGCATTGATACCGTGGTAGTTCACGCTGTTGCTCTCCTCTTTTATAACAATAGCAATGATGTACACGAATAATGTAGACAATCACCACCAGTTTGACTGCTACAAGGACTGTGTGGTGCATGCTAGTAACACCAGAAACTGGTACTAGTTTAGCTGGCATAGTTTTAGAGCAAGACTGAGGTATGTTTCAGTGTAAACAAGCTTCCTTTTAAATTTATTACCTAACACATCCTGCATCTTTGGCAGAATTAACAGATTCTGTATATGGACATGCTGCAGATTTTCTCAGATTTATTACTTCTCTAAGCTAGTAGTTAATTTATTCATAATCTAAATTTTTGCAATGTCCTTTAAAAATCACATCTTTAGACGTTAAATTCTTGGCTATTAAATTCTTTAACCTGTTATTTCTCATTAAAAAGAGTCAAAAGCATTCACAGAAATAAAATCTTATGCTATCACATACACTGAAAATCTGTATTGTTTGCAGGTTTTTTTCTACAGTACATCATTCCATAGGCAAATTGATTGGATGTCATCTAACCCAAAGAAATGTTGGAGTAGATCCTCAGCTGGTGTAAATCAGGGTTGCTCTTGCCCTTTCTTTTCTGCAGATGTAGCTGGAAATACGGATGATTTGGAATGTTAATGTTGCTTCTTCTGGGAGGTTTATTGATTTGTTCTACTTTAGTTTGAAAAAAAAAAAAAGGAAATGAAAACTATTTGTCAGTAGAAGAAGACAGCAAGAAGAGAAGACCCTCAGCCTTCATTTGAACTCTCAGCCTGAATAACTTTAGTTACTGGTCACGGACTGAAAAGAAAAAAAAAAAAGCTGCTATTGGTCTTGTAAGAAGAGTAATATTCAATCATCACAAAGGCCCCTGTGAAACCATTTAAACAGCTTTATTGATTTTTCCCTGGTTGGCAGTGTTTAATTCAAACAACTCCCAAGGAGTACAAGCACCACTGCAGGCAAATTATCAAGTGTTCTGGCCTCTATCATTCTTTGACCACCACTGATACAATTGCAAATGACAAAAATGAGCATTTCTCCCCCTTTAGTCCTGCGTTGTCCTGTGTTAAGCTAACAAAGTGAAGTCTGAACCTCTGACCTTATCTTATGTTATTGAGAAGAAAATAAATGGCCCATGAGCATAGTTTTCTCACCAGTTACTGCAAGGATGACAAACAATTTTTTAAAGGGACTGAGGCTGCCTTTGTGAAATACATCCATGAATTACCATCCATGGCAATTCCTCATTAACATTTGGAAAGGACACATCTGGTCCCCTGCACATACACAAGCATCATTCAAAATAAGTACTGAGTAAGCAGTAGATCTGCTACAAAAAGTGTTAGTCTGCCTAGCAATTTATAGGAGTGAATATAGTAAATAGAAAGTCCTGGGAACAAGCAAGGTTGCTCTATGCCTCTGTGGATACATTATGTATCTATTATGTCAAGCTGATTGCAACTGGGAACTTTTTTTTCCCTTCACTCTGTAAAGATCAGCGCAGTGAGAATATGTTTATTTTTACTGAAAACTGTCCCGTGTATTTTCTTCCAGCAGGAAGAAAGTGACATTCTGTAGATGTATCTTATACCTGTTTAAAACCAAAAGTTTCCTAAGAGATAGTGATAACTAACTTGGCAGTCACCTGTACAAGGGTAGTTTGAAGGACAGATAGCAGAAATGGAGGGAAGAGAATTACACTGATGTTAGTAAATAGAAATAAAGTCTATCTACCTCAGAAATGTCATGAGCTGAAAAGAGTTGGGAATATTAGGGGAGGCCAAGATATAGTCGCCCATTATTCCACTCACACAGAAGCATGGACTCTGGATGGACTGTGTGGATCGAGTTTCCTGAATCGCTTTTAGGGCAGTCTAAGAAAGAACATTTACGCTTTCAAGGAGTCTTTTCTTCTCATACAGTGCCCAGAAGAATGATTTCATTACTTAAAGAGTCAACTAATTCCAATTACAAGTTATTTTTTCAACAGTCTTTTTTTTAAAAACAAAAGCCAGCCACCGCATATGTACATATATACATACCTGAATAAGGAACATTTAAATAGGAATAAGAGAAAGATGACATAATAATAGAAAATGAACTTGAAAGCAACATATTTAGTTGTCAAACATAAACATACCTTCGTAAAAAGTCCCCAGCAGTACACTTCGCACAAAATAGGAAATCTAATGAGTGGAAAATCATAGAAACCGTTTGAGCCTTAAATCTTGAGGAGATGAGGATGGATGAGGGAGGCAATGATTATGATGACAGAATGGTTGCCTGTAAGAATAATGACAATTTAATTCCTTCTTGTCCAAGAAAGGCAAAAAGAAAGAGTAATAATGTTTAGAAAGAGGCTGCTGAAAGACCTAAAGTTATAGAAACTGCTTGTGAAATGGGAAAAAGGAAACAATGGTAGCAACAGATAATAATCATTTGGGATTTATAAAGTAAAAGGAAGAAACAAACCAGCAAATAGAGTAAATAAGCATCATATCAGAAAGAACAGGAGAAACATACATGATGAATCATGAAGCTGAAGAAAACCAAGCTTTTTAAGACATTAGAGTAAGACAGAATTAACAGAGTTAACATTTGAAAGTGAAAGAGATTAGTGCCATTCCAAAATGTGTCTTTCAGGAAAGAATTTTTTTCATGAGAAGGTGTTTCAGTTCATTGTAAGCAACTAAGGCAGCATCAAATGCAGATATTGATGAACGAAGTTTGAGGCAGTTGGAAAATATGAACATTTAAGGACATTTATTTTGTATGTATTCTGCATGTTCATCTGTCTTCTAAGACAGCTAGCTTGGTAGTGCACTTTGCAATTCAATGGCTACTGTCATTGAAAAGCTGTGGAAGCAAAATCATGGAGAATGGACCAAAAAGAAAAGTTAGACTACTCCAAAAATGGGGGAAAATTATCTTGACATTATTTGTCATAACAAGCAAAACACTAATAAGTGTTTTGTAATACTTAAAGAAGTCCTCATCACATCTGTTGAAGACACTGGGGCTGCAAGCTAAAGTAGAAAGTAAGAACAAACCTTAAATGTGACAATGTGTCACCAAGTTACTAGAATAAAGCAATCCTGAATTAAATAAAATTTGAATTTAACTTTGAATGTGAGAGTCAAGAATACCGAATTGACCCCATGACTAGAAAAAAAAGACACTTTGAACAAGCCTGCATTCTAGAAAAATGTCTTGTGAGGTATTACTTCTTGTCTCTAAATTATTTTCCATTTTACTACTGTTTCCATTCTAACAATTTTATTTACAAAATTTACTGGGTAGTCTCATCAAGGTTTTATTTTTTATCTTTGGTACTTATACATTTAAATAGCAAGATCATGGTACAGTCTTGCTAATTCACACTGATAATAAGAGATTCTTCTAATTAATGCATTCTTTGAGTGAGAAAACATGTCAAGAGACACTATCGATTCCAAGAACTACTCCATTTATTGCAATTAGTTTAGTTCTAATTGTTTATGACAATTCTTCAAAATTTCCTAGTAAATTTACTGTATTACTTGTACAAATGTAAAAATAATAACATCTATTGAGACTTCTGGCTTTTGACTTGATAATGTATCTTCTCTGAATGACTGGTTTTAAAAATGTGATTAAAATTTGGAAATGAGTGAAATTCCACAATGTAACAGAAGAAAAGCCTGAAATTATTTCAAGAATGATATTGAAGATTCTTTAAAGAACTCAAGAAACCTCAGCTTTCACTTTCAGCTTCTCTTCAAGGCAGAGAAATGTTGACGCTTGCTTCTTAAAATTATTTGAGCACTTCCACAGATCCAAACTCAACTGGAAGTGTAGACTTAGCTTTCTGAACATATGTAGGTGATGAATGGTAGCTATGGTACAATTTGTACTTAGTTTAAACCCAGTGTTAAATCTTAAACCCTATGAAATTATCTGATTTTTCTGTGACTCTGTATAAACATTATAAATGTTTTCAATTTTTTCAGCACACCTTACATACTATCAGAAAGTCAATATAAAGATAACAAAACTCTGATAAAGAGTAGGTCACCTGAAGAAAAAGGTAACACACTCACCAGCATCTGAAAGCCAAAAAGAACATGAACACGAATAGGAAAAGGACTTGTTCTCAGAAGACACTTTAGACATAAAAAGTTTGTGATATCTATGCATGGAGGTTTTAAGTGGATTTATAAAAGAAAACAGAATTTAATATTTCGGCATTCTACAGCATTAAGTATACTTGAACTTCTTTTCCCAGATGGAGAACTCCAAGTTTTATACGCTGATGGGCAGTTTTGCCTAAGCAAAAGGCATTTATGCTTCCTAAATTAAGGATTTCTGCACAAGAAATGTGGAAGTTCAACACCAGAATCTGGAGGGACTGAGCTCAGGATAAATGGTAGAAATAAGCTGAAAGTGCCTGTTCTGTTTTCTGCTGTTGCGACTGCTGAGCTACTTTCTATTATTTCATTATGGGAAGTATTTAAGCAGACAGCTCAGGAATAATCTGGTCATTTGTAAAGGAAGAGTATTTATGTCTTCCCATCTCTTAGCTTTGATCTTTGCCTCCAGGCTATATTACCGTAATGAGCTTTATTTGGAGTTACCCTTGAAAACCACTTACAGATTGCAACTCATGTTGAATGCAGCAGCATGACTGCTCAAGGACCTTTTTCCTGCAGGACTCAAGCAAACTCAACTGTCTGCCTATTATTCAAGATGTGTGTTCAAGGTCTTGTTATAAGTATTAGTCTTACACTATCTCATTCATTCTGACCTTAACTTTAAAGCAAGTGAGGGCTGGAATTTTTAACTGGCCACTACTAGTATATTTTCAGACAAATTCAACTTTCTTTTCAGCAGAAACGGGAAAAACAAAAGGCTTAATTGCCTCTAATCTTCAGTGAGACGTAAAAAGCTTGACTGGTGCTATGACATATAAAAAACTTTTAATGGAGGTAGTGAAGAAATCTCCTCATTCTGAAAAAGACATAGGATTTAACCAAAAAAAACTTGAACATATTTTTACCATTATAGGAACAAGACAGTAAGAATTAGGAAAAATAGAGGGCTTTAGAGATGTATAGAAATAATTGTGATTAACTGCTATCTCAGAAACTGGGGTTTTGCAAAAAAGAGCACAGAAGTCCCTGCAGACTCTTTGAGCCCATGTAGTATTTTAGCCATGTCCTTAAATATTAAGCAATTAATCTTTCCTCTCTTCAGGTATTGCTGTGCATTTTAGGGTTTCTTTTGCATTTTAAATTCCAAGCCTGCCTTCTTTGTCAGGAACCGTGTTTTGTTGTTGAATGGTCTTGATGACCTGCTCTGTTGGATGTCTGCCTAACTTCATGTTTCCCCTTCTCCATATACGTAACTATCTGTACCAACACCACCACACATCCCCCCAACCAAACCAAATCAAACCAAACCCCAACAGCCTGACAAGTAACATATTTTACTTTTAAGAGCGTATGCAAGTTGATTATTTCGGTCTGAAGTAGCAGACCTATATGTCCTATGAGAAGTGGCCAAGGACTTTGAGTTTGCCTGCTTTGGAGAAAAAGAGACTGAGGGGCAACCTCATTGTTCTCTACAGCTTCCTGAAGAGGGGAAGTGGAGAGGGGGGTGCTGAGCTCTTCTCCTTGGTATCCAGTGACAGAACACGTGGGAATGGTTTAAAGATGCGTCAGAAGAGGTTAAGACTTGACATTAGGAAGCATTTCTTTACTGAGAGGATAGTCAAACACTGAAGCTGGCTTCCTAGAGATGTTGAAGCCTCATGCCTATCAGTGTCTAAGAGGCATTTGAAGAATGCCCTTAATAAAGTTGTTGAACTTTTGGTCAGCCCTGAAGTAGTCAGGCAGTTGGACTAGATAACTATTGTAGGTCCCTTCCAACTGAACTATTCTACTCTAGTCTAGTCTAGTCTATATTCTAAAAGGACAAAAAAAGAGGGCATGTACAAAAATGGTCAGAAGGACAGAATAAGCAAAATTTGGGAAGAATAAGAAAGAGTTGTGTTGGTTTTGGACCCTTAAAAATGGTAAAGGAAAGGATCCAAATTGTAGCTCTACTTAAAGCAGACTCGAATGTTACAATACCTCAACAGAGACAGAGGGATTCCCTTAAGCCATCAGTTACATAAAAAATTAGAATGGGATGGAACAAGGGACTTTTTTTAGGGAGCGTGTAGCACTTCTCAGTCCGTAAGAAAAATGAAAGATTGCTTGAATTTCCCTTTAAAAGTTAAGCACCCATGAGTCTGTAATGATAATGATTTGATGGCTAGTTAAGAAGCTGCTGCTTGTCAGTGTCCCTACAATTTCTGTGTTCAGACAGTGTCAGTCATTTCTGAAATTTCTTTAGGAATCTTCATGAGCTGTGACAGAGTTGCTGAGCATGAGCAGGCGAGCTCTGTGAGAGATGCTCTGCCCTCAGCTTTTCAAGATGACAGTGGAGAGAGAATAAAGATGTGTACTTAAGGGCCTCTTATGCTGGCCAGTTTCTGCTGTCAAAGAGTGTCAAAAACTCTAATCAAAGTCTGTAAAAGGGGAACATGAAAGGCCTATACAACACCTGTGTATACACAAGTTCCTACTTTTTTTAATCCACATATAAACTCCCTGAGATAAATACACAGCCCACTCTGCAACATCACTGTGATGTCGTTGTCATCTCCACTGAATCACCATTACAGCTCATCACAGAAAGAGCCTTAAGAAAAGTATGTTTGTATTTTCTGCTTCTGTAACCCTGTCACAGCAGAGTACTGGACATTACAGAGTTTTCCAAGACTATTGTATTTTTATATAATTGTCACCACCATCATGATTCTTAGTAAATGAGAACAGCAAACATTTACTGTTCAAAGCGAAGGATTCGTCACTGATCTCGAAAGCAAGCTAGGTACATAAATACGAAAATTTCGCATTGTTGTTTTTAAATTTTGAAATATTTTTTCTTATTCTTTTTACCAGTGTGCCCATATTCTATATAAAAAAATGCATATACTTAATTTTTTAAGCAGAATGACGATTATGCAAATAAATAAATAACATCAAGTGTACATTACAACATTCCTACTTTGGCAAAATACAAATAGCTCTCCTTTGAAAATGTAGGTGGTGTAACTCTCTTTTCTGTTTTGTTTTGGTTTCTTTCCTCCCCACAAAATTTGTGACAGATAGCTGGTGGTAATGGTTATGTTGATTACAGGTGAGTGTTACATTAAATTATGTTATTTGTTTTCATGAATACATCTCAAAGTTTGATTTCCTAAACTAACATATTATTGCCTAACATGAAAGCATCTCTGCAAAGTCTGATGGTTTGGGCCCACAGTGAGGAACCTGGTATTATTTTCCTTGCTAAGAGTGAAATCCTAGTGCTGATGTCAGGCTCAAGTACTGGGACTAACTGCTCAACCACGTCAGAGCCTTTTCACACCCAAGTTGCAGTGCTGTGCATTCATTTCATGTTAATTCATTTTATAATTGCAACTATTTGTTTTTGTAAAGAGAAATACACACTGAGAAAGGGTAAAACTCCAGAAAGCTGGATACTGTATGTCATTGAAGCAACGATTTGCTGCACATATTTAAAAGGTATTGCTTTATCTCATTTGCTTGCCCCACCTTTGTAACTTTTTAAAGATGTTTATGCAGCTGTCTGCCTCCCAGTTAGGACCACGAGATCAGTTGCCTTGGTTAGCCATTTGTGATGGGTTTACCCTTGGCTGGGAGCTAATCCCACACAACTGCTCTCTCACTCTTCCCCCCCCCCCCCCCCCCCCCAACGG
>WKFP01013906.1:875916-907484 GCA_011057875.1 Pterocles orientalis
CTCTCACTACACTCCCTGGTAAAGAGTGCCTCCCCATCTCTCCTGGAGGCCCCCTTCAGGTACTGGAAGGCTGCTATCAAGTCCCCTCGGAGCCTTCTCTTCTCCAGGCTGAACAACCCCAACTCTCTCAGCCTGTCCTCATAGGGGAGGTTCTCCAGCCCTCTGATTAATTTTGTGGTTCTCCTCTGGACTCTCTCCAACAGATCCATGTCTTTTTTATGTTGGGGGACCCACATCTGAACACAGTACTCAAGGTGGGGTCTCATGAGAGCAGAGTAGAGGGGGAGGATCACCTCCTTTGACCTGCTGCTAATGCTTCTTTTGATGCAGCCCAGGACACGGTTGGCTTTCTGGGCTGCAAGCACACACTGCCGGCTCATGTTGAGCCTCTCATCCACCAATACCCCCAAGTCCTTCTCCTCAGAGCTGCTCTCTAACCACTCTCTGCCCAGCCTGTATTTGTGCTTGGGATTGCCTCGACCCACGTGCAGGACCTTGCACTTGGCCTTGTTAAATTTCATGAGGTTTGCATTGGCCCACCTCTCCAGCCTGTCAAGGCTTGAAAAGTAGGTCTTTATTTTGTAAAAAAATGAAAGCATAAATTTATTTTTTCCATCTATTTTTGAGAGTTTTTAGAAAAATCATTGATCAGTCCAGACTCTGATAAAATGAGTAAAGTCCTCCTACTTCCTTATTCAGCTTAACTGTGTCTTTCTTGAAAGCCAAGGCTTTGGAAAATTATGGTCTGTCTGCTGAATATTATATACTCCTCTGCAGTGGAGGAGCTCTCTAACATCAAATTATGCTAGAGCTTTTTCATCTGTTGACCAGAAATACAGACACTTATTTCTCAGAGGTCAGCAAGCTTTTCTGCAGAGGTGATCATTGCAGTACCTTAGTGCTTCACACACATTAATAGATTAAGTTTCACAGTCACCTGAATTTGGACTGAAACATGCAAAGATCTATTCTCGAAGTTTAGGTGCTGAAAGCACTCAGATGTTTGAGCTACTTTTTTTTTAGTTAGGATACTCACCTCCATACTCAAGAAAAGTGTATTGTGCCCATACTTCTCCTTGGTAGGACAAAAGGCATGAGCAAGTGAAGAATATGAATAATCCAGCAGACTCTGTGGGGTAGATAGAAAATGTGTGAAATATACTGAGGCATTAGAAAACACGACCAATAGAAACAAAGGAACCTGCGTTAGGACTGGTAAGAATAAGCAGACCTTGAGAACTGACGTACTGAAATAGGATTTTATAGGGTCTAGTAACTTAATATTCTAGTATTACCTGGAAATTGATCCATTAGAAACGAAGAAAAAAAGACTTTGTGTATTAGTCAGTAAAAGGATAATGATAAGCACTCAATGTGCTGTAATTGGGAAACTGTACCTACAAAACTCAGGCTGCTTTAGGTCTACAACAGGGTCTTCTATTGTCAACAGTCAGAATATTACATGTAGCCTATTGGTGTGTTTTATTGGAGGCAAAAAGCTGAGTATTATTAAAGAAAGACTAAAGCCAATGAACAGCTTGGTGAGACACATGGACTCAAGAAATGCGAGTTAGTAGCACAGCAGATGCAAAGAAAGTCTTTTTGGATATACAACAGCACACTTGACTAGACTAAGATATTTGGATTTGTTCATCCTATAAGTAGAGAGCGTCTATAGGGAGAGGCAATCCAAAAATATATAACAGGGTGGGAAGAATGTGATGGACGATTAATACCAAGGGAATGACCTGCATTTTAAGTTGAAGAACTATAAAAAAATATGAATTGGACTGTATTTTATGTACACTGAAAATTTGAATGTTAATTACAATCAGATAAATTATTAGGTTCTCTAATATAAACTTCCACTATTTCCAGCCGAAATGATAGGGACTAAAATGCTTAATCCAGATGGAGAATTTATTTGAGCCAATTAATTTCCAAAAGCTACATATACTGCCACACAGTCACAGAAAAGTTGGATAGTAGATTCAAAGACACAAAGAATATTGATCATAATATTGGGATATAGTATATGAGCTTATTGAGTTCCTGCTCAGAATTTTAGCCTAACATCAACATTCAATCTTTTCCTTCCTTCAAGTTACGTTGTATTCAGCCCATAGCATTTTAGTGTACCAGCCTCCTTATTGCATTCTATGAGTTCTAATTGCTTTTGCAGGAAGATCTTGAGACAAATACTCCTACTTGAATCTTGAATTCATCATATTCATTACAGGAGATCATTATTAAAGATTTTTCTTAGGAAAGAATATGTGTTATAAATTGCGGTTTCATAATAATGTATGAAGCTGTTTCCAGGGATAACCCCTGGCATATACATATGGATTAATAGACACAGTTATCTTGGACATAAAGACTTGGTGCCATTGTAACAAATGAAAAAATAACCCCACAAAATTCTTAAGAGTTTGTTACCCCCATATCTGGGCAAATTTACCATGTTTGTGATTTTAAGTTGTACTCTTCAAAATCTAAAAAATTCGATTAGGCTACTCTCTCCGGTAGCAAATGAAAAAAATGTATGAAAAAGAAAAGGAGAGGTAGATGGAAAATTAAAGTAAATCAAGCATTTGTAATGAAAACTATTAAAAGAACAAATTAGGCTAAAATGTCACTGTCATTAACCTATATTTATCCAATGTCAAATAGTTTTACAGAACTTCAGGGCCTTCATTAAGTCTTGTCTCATCAGCTAGGACTGATATTAGAAAATATTTTTTTCTGTCAGATACATTTCTCCTCCCAAGTTTAATATAATGTATTTATGTTGTCCATTTCTGTGAAGGGAATCATTACAGATCTTTTCAGCAACACAGCTTCAATATACACAACTGCCATACAGTCTCATTCTTTTGTGACAAATCTAAGTAACACCTAGAATACAATGTGGATATAAATAAATCCTTTACTCTGTTGTCATATATTTTGGGGTATTGTTCATCAAGAGAGGACTTGTCCACTAACTCTTGTTGTTTTAAAATGAACTTATTTTTCATTCTCAATACTTTGAGTTGTGGCAAAGAGAAAAATGCATGGCTTTCCAGATGTACACAAACTGGAATTGTCACAAGCACATTAGGCTTAAAAAAAAAAAATCTCATCTTTGTAATGCTTCAAAATATGCAAGATAAAGAAAGTAAAATATGATAAACAATGCCTCATTATCCCTGTCTGTCAAGGACTCGATCAAACCCACTGTAGTCACCAGAAATCAATGAAAACATACCCATTTATCTTCAAGAGCACAGAATTCCCAGCTGGTAAATTCAAAAAAATACCTCAAGTTCTGTAATCCCATTCAAATCAAAAGGTACTTTTTGTACCAGTCTTAGCCATCTCTAATATCTTGTGATCCTTATCCCTGTGATTCAATGATATCCAAGGAGTAAAACATCAAGAGATCATTATAGTAACATTTTTAACTCCCCACTAATCCCCTTTTCAAAGGATCAGTCATTAAGGTCCAAAACAGAGGTAGAAGGTACTACTTAATACAGTTGACACTGAGTTGGTTTCAACCAGTACAGTCCATCACTCAGACAAGCATATTTCTAGTGGTAAATTGCAAGCAGTGAGATCCCTTTTTTTTCCAGTAGTGGTAAAAAGGTGAGGAATATTACTGGGACATGCTTATGTAAGCATGATTCTTTAGGCCTTTTCGGGAAGTGATCATAACAGACTGTGTTTTTGAGTTTATATTGCCTCATCTTTAGCTCTGAAATGGTGGTAATGGTGATAATTTAAATTGTCATTCTATGATGACAGAACGTAAATGTCATTTATTGAGTAGATTGCAACATGACTATATTTCAAAATTGCTTCTTTGCTTCTAAATATTTTCTGTCTTCTTGGTACACTGTTATTTATTTTCCATTCCCATTGTATATTATAAGATGTGCCCAGGGATTTGTGTTACCTTGTCTGAAACTAAGGTGTCACCATGTTATGCATCCACATTAAGAGACTGTGAGTTCTTTTGGATTTGCCTGCTTCTTTCTATGACTATAATAGGAGCCTTGATGACTAGCTTTAAATGGAACCCTAGGTAAAGATAGGCAAAGATAAATAAGAGTCATATTAAATTCAAAATATAAGACTTGATTGTAGTACTTCAAGGTATCTAACATATTCTTTTCCACTTGATTTATTACTGCGCTCTGACCAACTTCTAGGTTCCAACCAGATAAATTGCATGTCTTTGCAATTTTCTCCTTTAGCCCTGTTTACTGACTTAAAATTACCCTGATGTTCTCATAAGCTGATGTTTACATAATCAGGCATTCACCTGTTAAAAGGGTAGTTGAACACGGGTAATTCTTCCATGTAGAGTCAGTAACTTCTAAGTATTGCACAGCGAGCTTTCCCTTTATTATTTGTTTGTATCTTACTTAAAATACTTTCCTAACACTTAATTTAAGAGCAGCACTAGCCTATGCCAGAAAATATTCGATGAAAGCAAGTGATGACTGTTGGTTTAAAAGAATGGTAGTAAGAAGATCAAAAATGAATTATAATTCAAAGGGATTCTGGAAGATTATAAGGAGTAATCTTTTAAACTTAGGACTCTGCTATTTCTTCATTTGATTGCATGCAAATTGTTGATCAATTTCCATTTTGTTTACAGCATTAACTGTTTTTCTTTTTTTTTCACAATTCATTCGATAGCTTTTCAGTGAGAGAATAACATAAAAGGAGGTTATGAAGTTTTACAGATAAAATAAACCTCTGAAATAATTTAAAATTCATTTGCCTTTGAGACTTGTGGTTAATGAAAATTCTGTCATTAAGCCTCTTAACTTAAACAACTGTATTGATTCAGTTGGACCTGGCATTTAAAAATAATTGTCATGCCACAGTATTAACTCCACACTGGACTAGAGTCTTCTGTCTTTAAAGTGAACGCAACTTTCTTGACCATTGATTAAAATCTGTTAAATGGTGCCTACTTATAGGTTTTGTCTTTCTTTTCCTTTTAAAACAGACTTTTTATTAATACATCTTTTTCCTCTTTCTCTTCGTTTAGAAAATGCACATGCTGCTTGCCTAAATCCCATCTATCTGTGTAGAAGGGTACTGCAGAAGATTAGGCAGTTTGAAGGTTTCACTCTTAACATGTCTAAAAGCTATGTTTCTGCCCTTAAGAAATTTTGGACATTAATGCTTTCTGGAAACCAGACCCCTATGAGCATTTGAGAGGATATGATGTTCAGAATGCAATTCAGTTTGAAAACAATTGGGCAACTTTCACAGTAAATAATCCTTTATAGTGCCTGCACATTTATACCAGATAAAATTAGCTATTACTGTCTTCCAGTTATTGTCATTTTGGTTTGGGGTTATGCAGTGTGGGGTTTTACCACTTTCTCTGATGATAAGCAATCCACACAAATATGCAGGTTATGTGAATTACTTTTGAAAGATTGCCACAAATTATTCAGAAAACATAAGCGACTATGTTCACTCATATCTGAATTGTTGAGTATTATTGCTATAAAACATAAAACCTTCAGTGCCTGATCTGAAAAGCAGAGAGGCTGGATTTCAGATTGGGAAACAAGAGAAAATTAGAAGGTTAAAACAGTCAGAACTGAGTGAATTACCCCTTTTTAAAAGTGCCTGCTTCTGGATTCAGTGCCATTTGCAAGGCCTTCCTTTCCTTTTCCTGTGTCTTATGTTTCTAGCTCCATAGATAGCTTCCGTTTTGTCTTTAGCTGTGAAAAATTGAGAATCTATTTCCCTGAGGGATATTTCTTTAAATTTATATTAATAAATTTCAAGTAAGACACAGTTTTCTTGGAAGACTTTGCAATTTGACATTTGTGTTAGAATTTTAAGAGAGCTTAGGAAAAGCCATTACCACTTTAGGCAGATATTGCTGTCTATTTCTGTGATAATCAGGTACCCTGTGTTTTCCACACTTGCAGTGCAGATCTTGCTGAGAGGTGTCTTATTTGTATTCATTTCTATTGTGTCTTCCCAAGTTCACAGAATAAATAACATTTACAAATCTTAATTTCTTTTATCATTTGTGTACACAGAAACTGCACAATAGAAAATTAGGTGTTGGTTTTTTTGCAGATTTTTTATGACAGAATGTAAAAAGAGCTACTGAACCAGCAACAGGCTGCAGGACTTCAGTCAGTGTTCTTCTACTAGAAATCCTGGATAAGATGAAATGCACAGATACTAGGTCAAGGGAACAGAAAAGCTTGTGTGATTTGAATTTACAAGGAAAGACAAAATGCTTTAGCTGTCTTTAAAGATGGTATTTCTTAGAACTCCTTAAAGGAGGTAGCATAAATCATGGCTGTGTCATCACTGACTTTTTTTCCAGTTGTCCTTTAGAGTTTGAATTGTCTTTGTGGAAGGAACAAATTCACTCTCACAACCCTTCTTTGAGCTCAGAGAGAGAGATTATGACAATAAAGTCTGTCTAAACATTTTTAGAGTAGCAAGATTAAATATGATAACTAGCGCAGACGGTTAGGGTGTGTTAGATTTGTGTACTGGATTGGCAGAACATGGAAGAGCCATAAGGAAAAAAAAATAATGTTTTAGGGGATTGGGAAAAGAAAGGATCACCTCTGCCATTACTGAAAAAAAACCAAAACAAAACACAATTTCCGTTTTGATTAATACACATAGTAACACAAACTCCAGTAACACTCACATATTTGGAAGAAAATAGCCCCAACACACAGAAGAACAGGTGCAGACTAATAAAGGGCAAACAACATGAAATGACAGATAAGATCTGTCAATTAAAGTCTTGATATAGATTAAAAAGTGTATTTATTTAACTGTTCTGACATATGAAATTGAGTTCAAGGAACTTTTTCAAAAGGCAACATATTCCTCTTGCACCAAGCTAGCCACTCACAGGTCCAGTTGGTTTAGGTCCAGACCATCAGATCCTGTAATGGTGCCTAACTCTGAGCTGTGGTCAGCCATCCAAAAATCATTGGCACTTAGTGAAACACTCCTCTGCATCAAATGGTGTTACATGTAATTAGAACACTGATGGATCTAACAAAAACAGTAGAGAATTAAATTGTAAGTCTAGTCACTGAAGACAAGAGTCATCTCATCAAAATTAGATATCTAGAAATTAAGCAATCACTCTGAATTAATCTTCCAGGCATTGAGTGTAGTATGTGCAAGGCAGAGCCACCTCAAGAATGATTCTTCCCCACATATCACTGCTATCTATTTGTGGATTCATTTTCTACACTCATAATTTAGACTAGAGATGTCTTTCCTACAATTATTGCTTGTTAGGTTTTGGAAATGTTCAACTTCTAGAAGATACAGAGGTCTAAATTTGCAGAAATATTTTTAATTTGGCTATTATGTGCTCTATCATCAAATGCACACACTCTGCTCTTTGCCGTTCACCTTCTCTCCTTAAAAGTCAGATTTACAGTTCACGCATGAAAAGACATGGCATTGCAGTTGGACTTGTGTTTTAAGAAGACATAATACGGCCAAAATAGTTTCATGACTAACTGACCTCCTTCCACGATGTCAAAAAGAAAAGCTTTGTTTTGACAGACACTTCAAGGTTATCATTCCAAGATAGTTGCTTTTCCTGATAATAAGAAGAGAGGGGATCAAAAAGCCTTAAAACAATCAATACTTTTCAACAAGTTGTATGCTTTGTAACTCCTTGGCAAATGGGGCAATGTTCTCTTCTCTGAATCCTGCTCTCAGTCAGTGTTTTTCTGTTCCTAACGCCATGCTGATTTAGACAGCCAGCTCTTATGTCTTTGTGATAGAGCCAATTGAGTGCTACAGATTCACTTTAATAATCCATAGTACATTTAAAATATCACTGTACTTTTTTTCTCATCTTTTGCAAAAATATATCACCTGTACATGTAAAAGATAAAGGGCTGACCAAACTCTTATTGCACTTCTTATCAAGCGACATAACTGTGGTTTTCATGAAACATGGTTTAGAAAAAAGTGAGTGGCTGAAGAAAGACTATTCTTCAGCCATTCTGGGTATCAAAATAATGCTGTAGGGCTTCAAACACTCAGGTTTAAACTAGAGCAGGTCAGACTCTTTGCTTCACAGAAACATTTCTCATGGCTCCATCCCAAAGCCAAGATAAAAAGTGTGCTAGGAAATGCATTAAAAAAAAAAAAAAAGTTTTGATAAATCAGGTCTTTTACCTCCAAGAAAGAGTTAAAATTTTATAAAAGAATGATTTCTGTTTTTTCACTTTCCCTTCAATCCATACCTTTGTACAAACTAAAATTAGTTAAATTGGTTTTCCAAAATAATACACGTTTTTTACAGTAATGGTGTTTAAATCTTGGAATAAAGAATCATGGTGGGCTGTCTCTCTCTTGACATCTTCAGACTGGCCTGTTTTGGAGGGTGTTCTTTGATCAAGGACATGTTAATGGATTCGTTATGGTTGAAATTAAAGGAAATTTTTTATGATATTGGAGGTTAGACTACATTATGCAGTGGTGGGGTTTTTTACCCTAAACTCTGGAGGGAAAAAAATCATAATTCTTGTTAACTCAGGAGTTTTGTTGAGGGTGTCTAAAATGATCTGGATTCTCTGTCCAGGATTTGAGTGACTAAGCATACATCAGATTGCTTGTTTGTAAGGCATATAGTTATGTTACCACATCCAAGATGTTCTGCCCTATCTCTCAGCATGCAATTACTTAATCTGATAGTTTCTGAGCCAGTATATGCATTTAGGCACATCACTAGGCATTTATGAATTTAGGCTTGCTGCCTTCTGGATAGGTCTGCCTCTGATCTACAAAGGCTGGATGCAAGCAAAAGAAGTGAGATGCCTATTTTTTACACTGCAGGAGTGAAATGGATCAAAATTGCAAACCAATTTCTTCTTAGGTTATCCCCAGTGCCACAGGAATTTGCAGAGCTTCAGAGATAGTCCTTTGGGCCTAGTCCCTCTTTTTTCCTGTGGAGAATACTTCAGAGGAAGCATACTGATGCACTCTTGACATAATGATTTGAATGATGAGCCTAGCCCCTGTTGTCCCCCAGTAGGGTAGGAATAAGTCGCATTGACCTAATGACATTTAGCTGTAACCTGCAACTTCTGCAGTTGGATGAACAAAGGCGCCAGAGAGGAAGAAAGGAAGTGCAGTTTGTCAGGGTGAAAATTAAATGGCTGTTTATGATTAAGAAAGAGAAGGACATAACCTATACAGTACGCTTTCTAATTATTTTCTCTGTCCTGGAGTAAAATATATGAGCAGGCATATTCTGCATATTGTAAAACATTGCTAGAGGCAGGTATGAAAATGGAAGGAAATCTGATGTACTTTGAGGCGGTTGCGCTTTAATAAACCTAAAAAAGATTTGCATAGCTATCGAAGAACTACACGTTTGTTCTATAGAAAAACTTGCAGTGTTCAGTGCCACTGATTTCATAATAACCCTGAAGTAGGAAATCAGTGTCTGCATATTGGCTGGCTTTTTTTCTGTTTAGATTGTGTTTTTCTTCTAAGATTAGACCTAAATATAAATAAGAAAAGTAAAATAAACTAAACCAAAAAATCTTCTTAAAAAAAATCTACTGTTGTAAAACTTAAACTACAAAGCAAAAAACTACATAGCAATTATCTTGCTAAGACATGCAGGTTCACGTTCACTTGTTAAAAAGAAATAAAGCGTTGGTTCAAAATTCTCTGGGGTTACAAAATTTTCAACAAATTAGTTTTAATGTATTTATTCTACCAAAGTAGTCAAAGTTTTTGGGAAGAAATTAGTTTCATATTTTTCAAAAAATAGTAAATAGTAAAAACTGTAGAATTATTTCCCTATTAAAGCAGATTTGCTAGATGGTGTTATTGAGGGCCTTTTCACACCAATGAGCAAGAAAAATGTGAGAGTCTCAAAACAGCAAACATAATAATTTTTTCTTAAAACAGGTGAAAAGATACTACTGCAAAAATTGAATGTTTAGCCATAGTCTTCTGTAGGATCAAGATTTTACTCACTATTTAAAATTCAGTCAATAAACACCTCCTTCTGAATTTTCTCTCATCTGAAAACTGTCAGAACTTTATTTTTTCTAGAAACCATTTTTGGTTATATCAGTTTTTGAGATAAGCTAGCGTGACCCCAATTTCTTCCCAATTAATATTAGTGCATGTAAATTAATATGTAATTTCTTTTTCCTTTCCTCATTAAGTCTGATATTAAAATAGGATTAAGGGAATATTTTAATTTAATGTCAGCTACACCCAGGTTATTTACAACAACAGCCATGACTATAACATAAATCTTGATCTCCACAATTTGAATTTTTTAAATCTTGAGTTACTAATTGAAGACCAAAATCTCTTGAAGAGGAGATTCGAGGATTAATTTTTAAATAAATTTTTAATCTGCTTATTCAGTTTTCATTACTGTGCAAAGGAAATTTATAATGAAAAATACAGTTCTTAACCTTTAATAATTTTCCTGTTTTCAATATACTTAAACCCAAAGATCTAAAAGGCACTATGCATCTGAAGTATATTCTAGGGAAAAGGCTATACAGCTCACATCACAATACATATATTTTATTTTACAGTACATGTATTAAACAAACTTTAAAAATATTTGTCATAACTTCACTTGTTTAATGCAACATATACCCATTGGTTTTGTAAATATGAGCTCTAAAGTGTCAGCGTGATGTTGGGCGGAAAATACTACCCTAGCAAGTATTGTGTCACTTGTGTCTGTCACATACTACAAAGTACAAGTAAGAAAAAAATTTAAATTTTTAAGACAGCATGTGCATATCTTCATTGATATGAATTATGCTCAGATGAATCAGCCAAGGACTTTATCTATCACATGTTGACGAGCAGGGGTGAAGGGAAATTAATCTTTAGCTGTTTTTTTAACTTGACTCATGGAAGGCAACAGGAGGTTTCCTGTCTTTAAAAGGATCAAGTTTTATACTAAGGATGGATTGACTCAAAGGATAAGGTTTTATGAAATGTCCTTGCTTTTGTGATTGTGAAGAATTAGATTAACTGTGGTTAAAACTGCTGGCTGCACAAGAAAATATTTTATGTAAAATCCAGCAAAATTATTGTGGACCCTGTAATATTAACTTGCTTGCCTTTTTCTTAATTTTATGCTGCATTATTGTCTTAATTGAGCTTTAAAGTTGGGGTGGGCATGATTCTTGTTCATGTTATACAGACAAGACAGCAAAGAAGTGTACATTTAAGTGCAGCCTAAATGGTTTTGGCTAAACAAAGATTTTTTTGTTTTGTTTTTTATGAGGGATTTTTGTTGTCTTGTTTTAGAAGAAGAATGTGAAAGAAATAAACACACTATTTCCTTCTGTTCTTCCTTGTAAAAATAAACTTTCATTGGGTCAAAGATGCCTTTGAACGAGAATATTCCAATCAAGTACGGTGAACAGAATCAGGAGTCTCACAAATAAAATAGTGTTAATAATTTCAATAGTATTGCTACTAATTTAGGAAACTTCTATGCAGACAACAACTTTATGGAGAACTTTTCCTTGACTGTATAGTTTTAATTTTGTTTTCCTTTGACAGATTAAAGGAACCATCTCGAAGGCTCATTTTAGGTAGGACACAACACCTGCTGCCCGTAGACATTGCCTAGAAGAGAAAGTGAAGAACTTAGCACTGGAAACATACAGCAATAACTGTGTGAACTGAATACATTTACATATGACTTTCTCTGAAATGCTCAACATATTTGCATGGGCAGATTATGTTTATTACAGTGCTGAGACCACCAGTACCTTCTACTGTTTTTAAACTCAGTTCAGCAGTGGGTCTCAGAATACCTTAGTGAAGCCAGGAGGAAGGCATAGAGCCAATGCATGCAAAACTGGCAGCAAGAGATGTGCAAGGTCTCTGGCACAGATCCAGCCACAGTTCTGGTCAAGGACCCATTTCTAGTCTCCTGTCTGGAGGAAGGCTGAAGCTTATGGCTTGCTTTACTATGTCTCAGATAGTTAGCTGCTCCTGCTCTGCTGCAAAAGCAGTTTTGAAGAAGTCTCATGTTGCCCTAAGAAGCAAAAGAGATACCACTCTACACACCTGCATGTGTTTATTCTCTTGAGACTTGGTGTAGAGATCAAGGATAATGATCAAAGAACAGACTGCACATCAAGTCAGGCCCTTGGCCACCAGGAAGCCTGGCTAGATGTCTATAGCATAGTGACGCTGGCAGTTTTGTTGTGTTTGGGTTTTTTTTCTTTTTTCTGTTTTGTTTTGTAGAAAATACAAGTAGAGATTCCTAGGGGTTGAGTGAATGGCTGAAAAATATTTTGAAAATATTAAATTTTAAAGGCCAGCAAGCTCTTTGCAAACTTGACCTGAAACTTGTACAGACTAGCTGAGTCTGGAAGGGACTTTCCACCGTAAATAGTACTTAAAGACTTTCATTGATTTTCCAAGTTGTTTCCCCCCCTCCCTCAAAAGTTCTGACACAACTTCTTCTGGTTAGGAAGTTGGCCCTTTCAAGGGATATTGCCCTGTTCACAGATTTCCTTCAGGAAAGAAAGAACTTTTCTTAACCTTAGATTGTCCTTGCTTTTATGATGTACAGTGTTAAATTGAAAGTAGCTAAGATATATGACCAAGGGTGACTTTCGTTTTGGAGGGGAAGCATTTTTCAGAAACTACTAAAAGCTAAAATTCACTGAAGTCACAAAAAGTCTTCTCCATGAAGTTCTTTCCTTACACATTTTCTTTGTCTCTGAACAGAAAAAAATAGCAATATTACTCTAATTCCACACTTTTGCAGTTCATTGATACAACAAAATATCTTTCAAGTTACATACAAGAAGTGTGCAATTGTCTTGCTTGGTAAAACAGGCTGTAGATCTATTTTCCACTGAGTCTATATGCATAATTTCATTTAACCATTTCATTACTAAAACCCACTTCATTTCAGAGGAACATAATAACTTTTTTTAAACAAAAATGTTCCAAAAATTTGAGCACTGCAATGGCAATACTCTCTGATTCAGTCCTCTGAACAGAGAGCTCTCGCTCCTCAGTAAAGGCTTAATCAAATGTTCTGCATTATGGACATGAAGAGTTACCTCTCTCCACCCTGCACAAGATATCCTTTCTTGTAGAAAATAGTTTAACATTTAGAGGCTGAGCAAGAAGGAGAATCGCAGAACAATGCTTTACTTCGCTGGTTGGGTAATCAGTTAGAGATGAGGCTCCGCGATTTCAGCCTTTGTCACAGTGAATATTGATTTAACCCTGCAAAATGACAAGAGGCAGTTTCATAGCTCAAGAGTAGGGTTACAGTGTCACAACTGTGTTTTAGGGAACCTGAGCTAACACTTCTAGGCCGTGGGAGCATACAATGTATTTCTAGGTTTGTTCAGAGTTCTCTTAAACCATGCCACAGTCTAGATAGACAGGTCTCTTGTCCAATGATCCTAGTCATAAATTTATAGAATTCCATCCTAAAATCAGGTAGCTCATTAACTCTAGCCAGTCATCTTGGAATGCAGTGGCAGAGCCACTGATGATTACGAGACCTTTTATAACTTCCAGATTTATTTGTAGTGGTTTATGCACTTTTGCTCATGAACCAATGTTAACTTCTAATTAAACAGATAATTTTCGTCCCTAAAGTTTTTCACCTTTTTCTCCTCAACACATTCATTTTTTTTTCTTACCTTTGTTTTTTCTGCTGTGGATACAGAGTCTTTTCATCTCAGTTTGCAACACAGGTGCATTGTTCCATTGATTATTTTGGTAGACCATTTCTGTGCTGGTTGCAGCTTGAATGAACAATTTTTTTTTTTTTTGAAGAAAGGTGATTGGACCTGTGTTTTTGCCAAGGTCGTCTTGTATGATGACATTAACACACTGCTGCCTCTTTGGGAAATGGTTGTTACTTGCTATTTATGTTACCTGGTGCATCCCATGCATGTGTCCATGTGTCTTTCCTATACGCTTCTGATTCCTTCTTTGGACTACTTAGGAAAAAGTCTGCTTTTGCATTGCATAGCACTGTTTCCTGCTTTCTGCTTCTCACTGAGCCATTGCCCTGAATGTTATAATCTCTGTGCCTGCATTATTGTGCTACTGACCCTTATGTCTCATCCCAAAATGACTACAAAAAGACCAGACTTCCAGACACTCTTATTCTTGTCAGTTCCTAATTTCATCAAGTAAACAAAACAGAAGAGCAAACAGTCACATCAAGTTCTTCCCAAAGTTCTACCTGGATGAGATTAAAAAGATGTGTCTGGTTCTCCAAGACCTGTCTGCTTTCTTTTGACCGAGATGGATTGTATTATTGTCAGGCAAGACATGTTCTTACTCTGAAAAGAAAAGAAAAAAGTTAAAAATGGAGCCTATTAAAACACAGTTGCCTCTGTCCTTCTCTGGGTCCTATTTGTCTGTCTCCAAGTTTGTATGTGTGTGTGATCATAGGAAGGACAATTCAAAGAAAAAGCTTGCTTTCAATTGAACTCAATGAACATCTAGTCCTTTAAAGCAATTGATTATTTGTGTCATTTCATTGTTTCAGGGAAATGTAGAAGGATACACGCACACACACACACACAAAATAAATCTTTTGTGAAGTTACCTGCTTGCTGACATAAGGATAGGAGCCATTTTTTAAGGCTTTGAAAACTGAAATATTTGGGCCCATGTTTCTCCTCAAAAACATGCAAATTTTTCATTGTCAACATGTAAATTGATTAGGAGTAAAATGAGATTCAACAGCCTTGTTCTGACTGTATTGTACCCAAGGAGCTGTTTATCTGTGTTCTGAGCTGACTATGTGAATTTCACAGCAGTCAGCAAAGGTATTTATATGTGGAACATCTACAAGGCTCCACATTCAACTTCTTTGCAGTCCCCTTATTCACAGTTTGGAGGCTGCTAATATAACTTTGTATGATGGAAAAAGGTAGATAATGTATTAAAATAACATTTAAATATTATCATTTGGAACTCATTCTGTATAATGTTTCTATTCATCTGAGATTTTTAATTAAAAATCAGAAACATTTTAAAAATTGACGTACTAAAATTCTTGTTGATATTGATTTCTTAAAGAATATTTCTTAACATAAGTGTAGACAGACAGATGGTATTTTGGGTAATCAAAATTAGATTTTTTCTTTTGTTTAACCCTTAGCACTGAGGCTTGAACTATAACGTGGGATGTTCTGTAAAAAGTGTGGTATTGTATATACTTTTCAAAATATATCATATCTCCTGTTGTCAGTATCATAAATCCTAGACCATTGTTAATATTACATCACTATTTTTCAGAAGCATGTTAAAGAAACTCTTCAAGTTCTGGGAAAGCAATCTCCACAGGAGAATATTGAGCTTGCTTTATTTAAGTATGGGGAAACAGGGAGCCATATCTTTCTTTCACGAATGGTATGAAGCTATTCTTTACAGAGCTTTCTAAGCCTCTGTTGTTGCTTTGCCCTCAGGCTTCTCGCTGCAGGTCTTCATACTGAAAGTGTGATTTTTATCTTGTTTCTGATTCATTCCTAAGACCACCCTAATCTAGCTGTAAATGGGTCATTCAGTCTGAGTAGTCAAAAGCAGCTAAATTTTCTTGGAGTCATATCTCTTCTTCTGCAGTGATGACTACAATGAATTACTCTTAATATTTCCTATAGAAACTGCCAGGCTTAACTAAGCCAGCCTGGGGGCATTGGGATGATGCAAAGGTCCATCTAACATATACCTTTAGCAATGAGCTTCAGGCCTAAATCAGAGTGTTGTCCATCAGTGTCATACATGAAGATCTTGAAGGCATTTACTGTCATGCTAGTTGAGATAGGGAAGTCCCCATTTTATAAGTAGAAAACTGCAGCAAACAAACATGAAGTCCCAGATCTTCCATGGCATTTAGACCCCCTAAAACCCCAAGCAAACCCTTCTACTCTTGGGCAATCTCAAATTGAATAGAAAATCCATGGTAGAACTATTTCTTCCATCCTGTGACCACTGAGACACACTTCCCATTTAGGCCCTCCTAAAAGAAAGAAGCAAAGAAAAGGACTCAGCAAGGTTCTTCTCAGAATAATATCGCACACTATTTTGTGTGATTCTTGAGATTTTTCAAGCTTATGTAACAGGTGGTAGTCTTGCTCCAAAGCTGAATATCTGCTTGAGGCACACAGACAAGAGTCTTAAAACACTAATCACACACTACCAGCTGCAGGAAATCGTGTGGGTTTCCCCAGCTCCCTGATAATTATAACCACAGTGTGGTGGGGTGTGTGTGTATCTATTTCTGTCTGCAGAGATATGTGAAAGTGGGTTAAAAGCACACAGTACTTCTTTCCATGTGTATTTATTTTTCTTTTCAGTGAAATTTCCATGTAAACCTACAGATAATATATTATGGTTTTAAAAAAAACCCCACTCTGTAGATTATATGAACATCAATTTTCATACTTTTGTCTACCATGTAAGAGAACATTTGTGATAAGAATCTACCAATTTCTTGTTATTACATTTTCCATTCAGAAAGAAAACAACACATAGAACCCTTTGAATGGGTTACTTCTTCATGTTAAAGAGCCAACAAGTGAACCTGGCATTTGTACACTGAGAAACCCACATTAGTTTTGGATACATGCCTATAAACCACTGGACTAAATGACAGTGCGTGCTTGGGTACTACTCAAAAGGTTGGCTACCTCCAGCCTTTTTCTTTTTCAGAGACAGAAAGGGGAAAAGAAATGAGCAGAGACAAGAAACAGGCCAGAGGAAAGAGCAGGAGACTGATCAGTGGTCAGTAAGATAAAACGGTTATTATAAAAAATTACCACTTCTGAGTCAGCAGGATGGGTTAATGATCATACTTGTCAGAATCACTGTTAACAGGGATTATTTTTTTACCTTTATTTCCAATAAGACATTTTTTGCATGGGAATGCCCTACAAGAGCCTCAACAGTAAGTTTGCCCAGAAGTGTTCTAATTAACTGTACCAAATGGTCCACTACGTTGTCAAGTTAATGCCTTCTATCTGGCTGCTCACTGGCCATCATGTATCATTGTTCAGCGAATGACAGCAGTCAGGTTATTAAAGGTGTAGATATTAAATTAACAACAGTGGTAAACATTGTAGCTGTACTTCACATCTCAGCAGAGCCAATGAAGTGGATGACACCGAATCCATGCTGACATGCTGCAATGACAGATGGGCGTCATTTAACACAATACATCAGTGGGCAACCCACGTACCACAGCTGTCCTCCACTAAATGAATTAGATCAGGGTAATTAATCTGAGGCAGAAAGTATTACTAAAGTGGGTCCAAAGCGGAATTAGAAATGAATAAAATACCTTGTTAAAAAAAGGAAGGAAAAAAAGAAAAAGAAAAAAAAAGAAAAAGAAAAAAAAGGGCTCAGTGTAGCACGAGTGTGAAAATGATTACCAAGAATTTTAATTCCACACACAAAATATATGCCCATGACCTTGTGTGAAGGAGTATATAAATAATAGCCTTTTGTTCTCCAGTATTTTATCATAATCTCTTTTGTCACCATGTGCAACAAGGGTGGCAACAACAACAGCAAGGGATCATGACCAAGACGATACATTTGACACAATACTCTAATGCAAGAAAATCCTATCACCTTTGTTACTTATGTGTATTGCTGATGGAATTATTCCTTGTTACAGACGCTCTGCTGATATTGATTGAACTATTAAATTTCTATGGCAATTTATCTGAGGGATCTCTCATTTCTGTTTTTCACAAGTGGGATAGCTGAAGAAAACTTTAAAGAATTCCCTTTCCTTCACACAAAATTTTTACTCTTTCCATGTCATCGTTGGTCCCTCCCTCCTTCCCTACCTGTATTGGGTCAAAAAAAAAAAGACTACAGAGAAGGAATAAAACAAGTTTGTTTTGCTGCCATACTTGTTGGTTATAAAAATATTTCAACACTTTTTATTATACATTGATATCGATGTTCCATATGAATATGCTGCATGTTATTTTTTGATTCAAAACAAATCGATGTTATGATGGGTGTTTGATATCATAAGCATTTTAAATACCAAAGGCTTAAAGCTAAGTTGTATCAATTCATTCCTAAATGCAGTCAATTTAAAGAGCAGTTGTAGAAGGGGAAGAGCAAAAAAGAACTGCAGCCTCAAAAATTTCATTGTTAGCCTTGCAGGTTCTGTATTAATTCTGTTCCACTTCATTTAGGATATGACATCTGCATTGGAAAATTTCCCTAAAGAATCTCTCTGACAATGGCAAGCATTGATCAAGCGTCATATACTCTCTTGATTCTGTCAGCTCACTTGCAGCTTGCTCCTTATTCTTTTCCCCTTTGCCTAAGCGAGCCATCATCCTTTGAAACACTTCCTTCTCTGTAGGCAGAGACTGAGATTTCCTACTAGTTTAAACCTGTAGGGGAAAAGGGAGATGGGAAAGGAGAATTTATTTTGGGAAAAGATAGTATAACAGTGATTATGTTAGACTGGTGTAATATAAACACATGCTGCTATTAGGTTGGTATGAACCTACAGGCAATTCCTGAAATGTATTGATTTTTATGATAGTGAGGTTTAAAAACAAGCCACAGTATCTGTAGGAACCCTTCAGTATATTTTAAAGTGCATCTGAATGACTAAACACATATTTACTGTTGTTTGGGCATATTCTCCATTATGAAACAAACCTTACTCTCTGTAAGCATTGCAAGCTCTTTCTGTTAGCCTCTCCACACTGGTAAACCTGAGCAGTCTTACGAAAAGATTATATGGCATATGCTTGGAAATTCCAGCATAGCATTCTTTATATATAAGGTGTTTTAGCATGTGTAAGTACTTTAAGAGCGACAGAATGACAGGCCATCAGCTATTTTTAGTTAATACCCATACTTTTTCTACTTTTGTGTTACTTTTTCTTCTGTAGCATCATGAAAAATGTACATCCAACCCACCAGCACTATCTCTTACTAATCCATTCCAGCTTTCATTATTACATCCTCCTCTTTGTGTTCCTTGAAACACATTTTACTGCCATGCACAAAACCTAACTGCTCAGATCAGCTTTTTCCCTGTGGCCTTGAGCATGTAACAGATTTCCTCCACTTTTAGTTTCAAGATGCAGCATAATTCTTCTCTGTCTAGTTTTATGCTGGTAGAATTTTCCTTTGCACAGATAATCATGGTATGCCTTCCCTGACCAGAAGGACACTCCTATTTTCTTGTCTTTAGGTTTTCTTTTCTGATTCCCACCAGAAAATCAACAAAATAACATTGGCTGAACCAAGAAGCATGTGGGGTTTTATGGTGCCTTATAACTTATTCCTGTGCAACACACCAGTGTTCTAAACCCACCCACACATGGTTTCTACATGAACATGATATCAGTTTTATCCTTGTAGATTTTCCATCACTGGTGTCTTATTTTTAATTACTTCACTCCTATGTGAAAATCTAAATATTACAGTTCTTTGAGATCAGGGGTCATACACGCCTAGGGCTTTAGATACAGTAATTGCTGTGATTAGGAACATATACACAAATAAAACATGGACTGCAATATAAACTAAATGTATAGAATATGTTGTTTGTGAATTTTGGGGAAAATAAAATGTTTTCAATTTTTTTTCTATTACACTTGTTCTGACTTGAAGAAACTTTTATGTCTACGAAAGGAACACCCTTTCCCTGAAATTATGCCAGCAATGGGGTGAGAAATTTGCATATGTTTCTCTGTTGCATGAGACACTGGGAACCGAATGGAGACAATAAATTCATTCTGTGCAGATGATCAAAAAACTTCGTATAGCCAAAACTTCAGTTTCTTCTGATTCAATCCCAAGTTGAATTGCTAACTTTGAGGTGAAACGGTGCAAATGCCACATTGTTACTATCTACTCTGACTTGGCCTCCAGACAACCTTTGAAAATTAGCATCCATAACAAAGAATAATCAGCTACGTTGCAGAAAAATCCTGAGTAAATAAAATTAGAAATAAATCATTATTTATCAAGGTGTTAGATGCCATGTGGTGGTGGATGAACCACAAAGATGCAATGGTTCAGCTTGCATACTCATTGGAATGCTGTATCTTCATCAGCAATATATTCCTACAGCTTCTTTTGAAAATGAGCTGAAAACCTTAGAAGAAACAACTGCTGCATTGCATGTTCCACAGTCTCATAGTGCCCAAGCTTTCTGACTCATCTCTTACAAGTTGTCTGAAATGTCTAGTGACAGAGGTTTTTATCTCCTATGCTGCCTGCACTGAAATTTGGAAGATGGTAGAAGATTAATGAACTTTATTAGGTGTTCATGCAGTATCCAGCATAAAACATTCATCATCACCGTAACTTTTAGTTACTTTTATAACTTAAGTATTAATAATGAATATAATAGTGATTTTTTTATTAATATGAAAGTGAATGTTTCTCCTAATATTCTAATACAGATTCTTTTTCAACACAACATTGCAGTGCTCAGATCACGAGTGCTGGAGAAGACATACCATTTCAGGACAGAGGGTGATTGTATAGAGACGAAAAAATATAATATTGCTTTTTTTTCCATGTCTTTTCAAAGAAATAGTGATACTGTTTTCAGCACTAGTAAAAGCTGTTGTATAAATACTCTGTGGATTTAATTCCTCTTTTTAACTACAAAACCACTTCACCTAAGACAAAGGCAACTTTTTTCATAAGATTCATCGGTCCCACAAGGGATTATCATGAAAGATAGAGAATATAAATAATTCTTCATTACCATTTAATGCTATATATAGTTTGCTGAATCAACTCAGAAAAGGTTACAATGATGTTACATTATTAATGATTCACAGGGAATAGAATAAAAGAATCAAAGAATCATTAAGGTTGGAAAAGACCCCAAGGATCACCATCCTATCCCCTATCACTTGTTACTTAGAGAAGAAGCCAGAACCCACCTCACTACAACCTCCTTTCAGGTAGTTGTACAGAGTGATAAGTTCTCCTCTCAGCCTCCTCTTCTCTAAACTGAACAACCCCAGCTCCCTCATCTGCTCCTCGTAAGACCTGTCCTCCAGACCCTTCACCAGCTTCATTGCTCTTCTCTGGACCTGCTCCAGCACCTCAATGTCCTTCTTGTGGTGAGGGGCCCAAAAATGAACACAGTATTCAAGGTGTGGCCTCACCAGTGCCAAGTACAGGGGCACAATCACTTCCCTAGTCCTGCTGGCCACAGTGTTTCTGATACAGGCCAGGATGTGGAATGGAAGAACTGGTCAGAATATGATCAAATAAGATTTCACAATTAGATTATAACATCTCAAAACTGCTGACTTTAAAGGAGGAAAAAATTATTTCAAACGTCATTGCTAAACTTCCACTGCAACCTACCTAGCTTGTACTTCAACATTTTTTCCTTCTCTTCTTCACCATCTTCATTATTCTTTTATATGGTATTTTATGTATGGAACTAGACATAGTTTCTGAGCCTGCAGTTCCATAAGAAAATATTTCTCAACCTGATTTATAACAAAGGTCCTCCTTTCATATAATCTTCAACCTAAGTTTGGGGAGAGAAACTTGTTGGCCAGCATTTTCAAAAAAAGGTATGAAGCATCAAGGTACGTTGTTCATTAAATGCAACTGTAAATATTTAAGTTCAATTAACTTTGGGGAATATTGAGAATTAATTTTGTGAGAGTAGGATACCACAGCACAATGTAAACTAATTTTTTAGGATCCATTTTCAATGTGTTTTGATACACTATTTCAAGTTTCCAAAATAGCTCCCTATATATGCGTAAATTCTTGAAATGCCTGCTGTATGGAAACAGAAAATTAAACTGAAACCATTGACACCATTGCAGAAGCTTCACTGCACTTACTAAGATTCCAGGGCTTTCTCTTATTGAACCTGTATAGTATTTCTAAACAAGTAATACTATAATAGCATTCAATGTCAGGCTCATGTTAAAACTTCAGTAGGAACTAAATAATATTTTCATTGACTTCCAGGTGACTGTAAAGATTACAAAAGGCTTGGTTGGCTCTAAATTCTTATCAGAAGATGTCAGTTTAAGTGGTAATAACCTTCTTATTTTCCTGACCCAGTTCGATGAGGCTAATTAATGCCAGCATTAGCTCCCAGCAGTCTTTCCAATCTTAACAACTGTAAGTATGGTAATGCTGCTGCAAGGCAGGTGCAGAGAGGCATGACTTTTTGTGTCCTTTTCCCTTCCTTACGCACAAGCATAGGCTCAATAAATCTCTGTGTTATATTTTATCATCCTTGACACAAGAACTGAGAGTTTCCCTGAAAGATAATATTTAGTTCCTATTGGAGATGCATATGTTTTCGTTCTGGGAGGTCTGGTACACACATTTTAGTCCCTGTGGTGGGTAATCTATTTTATTGCAAGGGGTATTAATAAGGCTCACCAAATTTTCTGCTGCAGTGCATCCTTATTGTTTCTATGTCCGTTGAAACTAAAAGGCTGCCTGCTAGGCTAGTTCAGCTCTGGCGTACTGAAATGAGGAGAGAAGTGTGATGGAAAACAAGACATAAAGATAAAAAAAAGGTCAAATATTAATAAAATAAAAATTTGATAAAAAATAAAATACTAATCTGAAGCCAATCTATATGTTACTGCAAGGCTTTCCATTGGCTTTTATGGGCTTTGAATCAGGCCCCTGACGAATGACTTCTTTCTTAAGAAACTATTTTCTCAGTGCTTTTCTTCTACTCTTCCTCATCTTCTGTCCCTATTTTATTTAAAATAATCTTCTCATTATATCTCATCAACATGCTTTCTGGTCCACTGGAACCCAACACTGGAATTAGAACATGGAGTTGACAGAAAGGTTTCATTGGTTGCAGTGGAACTGACCCATGGATTTGTTTTGCTAATCACAACATTTTTATTGAACCACTTCTGTATGTTTCATTAGAAATAATTCAGCAAGGAAATTCCATTAGGGCGAAACTAGAGGATGGATCTGTTGAAGTTCTTCACACTGAAAATGAGGAAATTTCTAGCAAAGAATTAAATCATGGCTTGTGTCAACAAGCTAAATAAACTGATTAAATGATTCTCAGCACTATTCAGAAATGTAAGAACGTGATCCTCACTGTTAGAAATTGACCCCTAGAAACTGCCCACAATTTCTGTTTTTCAGGTCACTTACATTGCTGGAACCACAGTAGGCCTAAATTTCCTGTAGTTAGTCTTGTTATTTACACTAGTGTAAAAAAATTTGGGGTATAGGATGTTATGTTGCACTCAGCTTTGAACAGCACCATGAGTGACGAGTTACGAAGTTGTTGCAAACTTTTTCAGAATTGTTATTTATTTATACTACTGGAAAAGAAGAAAAATTCTCAGTAGTCACTTCCATAAATAGAGGTCTTCAGACAATACACAGAAGTTTAAGGAAAGACTGTCAGATGGAGTTAATTTTAAATTTAGAAAACATGTATATAAAAATAAAGAAACAGAATTACACATCCACAGAGAGGTCTCACACTTCAGTACTTTAGATTTCTCTGTTTCAGACAGTAGCTTACACAACTTTCAAATACATCAGTGAGTATTTATCATCTGATACAGCCAAAACATCATTAAAGTTACTGTAAGCTCCAATCAGAATTTCAAGGTGTGAATATTATACAAAAAAATAAAGTCCCTTATCTGACTTAAATAACCTACAGTTTATCATTTTAAAAGAAAAAAAGGGCCCCCCCCCCAAGTCAACCCCTCAGAACCCCCAAAACCACACCCCCTCCCACTCACCACAGTTGTTTAGGAATGAAGTGAGATGTATCGTGTCAGCTAAGTGAATGGATCATGTTGTCATTACAAGTTATTTGTCTCATTTTGACTGTTAAACGTCCTTCCTGCAATCCTATGTAACCCTTTTTCATTTTCCTACAGGGATTTCCACTTTTAGTTTAAATAGATGGAATTTTGCCCCCATTTCTATCAGTGAGAGTTCTGCAGTTAGCAGTAAGTGAAAAACCAGGATTTCAGTTGGTGTCTCTACGCCCCCCAATTCATGTTCTCTGATCCACATGAGCAACTCCCTTATGAGATAATTAAGTGAGGCCAATGTGAGCCTATTCTGTTCTGTTCATTGGTTCTCAGGCTGAAATCATCAGACTGTAAGACCACCTGGCAGTAATATGGACACAGCCAGTTAATGCTCCTGGCCACAGGTATTTTCATACATCATGAAATGAAGACACTTACTGCTTGTCTGGAGGGTTTGACAGTGTCTTTTCAAGCTGCAAACTACATGGCAGTCCAGATCTCTAGGTGCAGAAAAAAGTGTCTGGAGTGGATCGTAAGGCTGCCTACACCAGATCAGCCCAGAGCTTAGCTCTGCTGCAGCCATCTCTCACTGTGGGTGTGTAAACCGGCTGGTGAACTGGTGCTGTGTATCCACCCACGGACTATCCCCAGACCTCTCTATCCTCTCAGCTGTGTGGGGTAAGTGTCTTGTGGTCATTCAGCCATTTAAAGACTTTGAGTGCCCTACAGGAAAAGTTGACCACCCCTTTGTATTAAATGACATGAGTAGCACCTCCTTCAAATGCCTTGTACTTATTCTTCAGGGGAGAATTGTGTGCAGTAAAGCATTCAGCTGTGCTAGGCATTTGGCATTCTTTTCCAATGTACACACTGTTATTTTTTATATTAGAGTTGGCAATGTTGAAGAAGCGCGTGTTGACCTGGCCATTTCCTTGCAGACAACACAAGAGAAGTGTATTTTTTCAGGAAACAATTAACACAAGGAAATGGCAATGGCTTTTCTGATCTGTTCTGGTAAGGCACTTCATCCATATTGATAACGGGAAGAAAGCCACGCAGTATCTGTGTGGTGGTAGGACTTGAATCATCGGTGGAGATGTGGTGTGATGTGATAAGAGAGTGGATGAGACTGGTTCAAAAGAAAAATCATCAAAACACACTTTCAAACAGAGCTCTTAACACAGTGTTATTCCTGTGTTCCCTTCTATAATTAACATCCAGTTTTTATCAGACTTCTTTCTGAAGTCTAAATAAATGCCTCTATTGTGTGGCTTCTGGCTTATATCTTGCAGAAGATACAGGTTCTAGTTCATCATTAAAAACAAATCCTAGTTTTACAAGCCACATAAAGAATAAGGCTGCCCGTGGCTATAATTGAGTTACTGGTTTTTATCTCACTACAGTCTGTTGGATGTCTCTCTAGCCATAAAACAAGCAATTTTACAAAGACCCTGCAGTGAACAGAGCAAGACTTCTGGCTTTCTAGTTATTTAGTTCCCTGTTTTCTCTGCTTTTTTTTCCAGAGGTATCAGATGCAAATTAGGTTTCTAGTTTCTGTTATCTCTTTGTTCCTTCTAAAGCTGAGATTGATAACTTTAAGGAGATCAAAGTCAACTTTCAAATGTATCCCAAATTGATAATCTCCAGACTATCATACACCTTGTACTCAGAACAAAAACCTAAAATCCATAATGACATGAGCATGGTAAATATGGTTCTTCTGTTAGACTAAGTAAAACTAGATTATACGTGTTTTTTAGACTTCAAAGGCCTGTCCTTTCAATCAGGTTTCTTTAAGGTCTCAAAGGCACTGTGCACTCCCTTTTTTGTAAGAATAATAAAAGACACTGCAGCAACAACTTGAGAGGATCTTTTCCTGCTAACATAGCCGTTTCAAAGATAAACAGACAAAGAAGCAGGGGCATTCTAGTTTATTTAATGTGGATACAGAAGTATAATGTGTATCAAAACTAGTTTGTGCTTCATACCTGACTGTATAAACTATGCTTTACTTTAGGCATGCCAGCTGAACAGGTTACCAAAAAAGAGACATAAATGAGGGGGGCCCTTATATTCTTTTCCTGTGCCTAGAAAGATATAGGAGAAAAAGGTACATCCACAATACAGTGCAAAATTTTCAGGTCTAATCCAAAGCCAGTTCCCATCGACACTAACAAACAATGACAATATTTTCTAATGTTGATATTTTGGACAGAACTGCCTGGTGCAAATGAGACTATAGTTGGGGCACACAGAAAGTTGAACGACCAGGGACATGTCAAAACCATTGGTGCAGATCACGCGGAGTGGCTCTGTGGCAATGGCAGGGCAGTTGTCAGAGACACATTGCTTACTGGCTGGTAGCCGGTGGCTCTTTGCTGTGCCCCTGTGAGCAGACTGTAATAACTAATTCCAGGTTTAGGGAGGGGTTTTAGTATGCGCTCCATGGGAAAAAGTATCAGGAAGAGCTACACCCCCTCTCCCAGGAGTGCCTCTGATTTTTCTTTCACCCACCACTTGTTTTGGAGTGCTCAAAGGAACATGTTTGTAGAAGAAACAAACATTTTGATCCTTCCACCTGTCCTTCCAAAACGCGTGGATGTTTATGTGTATGCATGTGTAAGAGAAGGAAAATAATCCTATTGTTCAGCATGGATAAATACTTCTGGGATTTGTACACAGAAATATTTGCATGGGATAGTTCATGGTAATCTGTTTATGGGATAAGAAATACATTCTTTCCAACAACCTGTCTCCTTGGCATAATATTGGGTGACAATCTGATCCTGTATATGCTTACGAAACATAGGTTTTGTTATTCTCTGTGCAGTGCTGGAAGTGCCTGCGTGTTTCCCTTATGGGAAGTCTATTGTGATGCAACAGATATTCTCAGACAGCACTACTGGGAAATGTCAGAAACTCTATACGGCACTGAAGCTAGAAGAATCACACAGAATCACAGAATGTTAGAGATTGGAAGGGACCTCGAAAGATCATCTAGTCCAATCCCCCTGCCGGAGCAGGAACACCTAGATCAGATCACACAGGAACACATCCAGGCGGGCTTTGAAATAGAGGAGCTTTTGCTTTTTTACACTTCAAAAACTCTTAGCAAAATATATTGTGAAAATATTAGATTGACAAAAGAAATCCTTTCTTTGAGTAGTGAAAAAGCAGCAGCAAGAGTGTGCCATGCTCATATTGCTCATTGCTGTGTCCCAACTCCCACATCTAGGAATAAGAAAGTCCACTGGTCTCTCTGATGTAGCCGTTCAGCTGAGACTGCTAGTAAAGGTGCAAATTTTTGTCAGTTGCCATTAGCTGATATGTATGATAACCTAGGTCTAAATGGAAAAATACCTGAGAATCAGTGACTTGTCCATATATACTGAAACTGATACATGATCATAACCACATTTGAATAAAAGGTGGTATCTGTGCCAGGCTGAAGTGAAGAATGTCATCCAAAGAAATTAGTAAATCTGATTACCTCTAGAACACAATGAGGCTCTAGATGAAAGATGAAGAGACAATATTTTTTGTTTTCTGTCCAAAAGCGGATTTAATTAAAAGAAGAGGGAAAGAAAGGAGTAAAACTTACAGGAAAATACAGCATAAGGAGTCATTTTCTCACTCACCACCACCTGGATAAGAATAAAAGTCTGCTCCTTTAGTGTAAGCCCCTCCTGTCACACTCGGGAGCTCTTCAGAACCAGAGAGGATGAATAAGGTGGGAAGAGGTGGGGAGCTGAACTCTCATTTTCTTACCCCAGGTCTGCTGACATCTGTCAGCAGTTACACAGGTGGGAAGAAGGGAATATATCTTGGACCTTGCCAAAATGGCTCTAAAACATCATCAGTGGGTTTGCTCTGCTGGTTCCATCTGTCTGTGCCCCAGTGCACATGAAAGGTATTTTTAAGACACCTGCTGTTGACAGAGTGGGGCTTTTTTTGCCAGAGTGGCATTCACACTTGCAAGATTAAAGTATTAATTAGAATTGAGTGGAAAGCTTAGTATTATTCATAAACCTTACCTTGCCTGTCTCGATTTCCATTACACTAACCCCTGATGGGCTGGAACATTTTCTGAAGTATTAATTTTTCACCACAGTGACACTACTGCTATAACTATGGATGCTGCCTTTGATCATAACAAAATTATCCTAACAATATGGATTTTTTTTCTGTACTCACTCTCACTCAAGACTTGGACCAAGGTGGACTAAGGAAGGTTGAACAAAACAACACTTTGTTCCTTCTTTCTTTTTCACTGGTGAAGAAAAAAAACTTGTTAACAGTGTTCACAACAGGAATTGTGATGTGTGTCATCAAATGCTCTAACCGTTCTGTGTCTTCCAACTATTGTACTGCCTGTTGTTGTGTAAACTGACTGTTTACTCAAATAGGTTTTTTTTTCACTGATAATTCAGTTTTTGGTGTTTTTAAAGGGTGATAGGGAAGAACTCAGTGTCAGAGGAAGAGCTTCAAACAGTAATTATAAAGTTCTAATACTTTCTGTGGTTTTCTGTTTATTCATCACTTAATGTTGTGACAGTGATTTCTACAGAAACAGGATTTAGCTTTTACTGCATAGGGATTCTCCATTCTGTCAAGTATTTGCAGTGCTGAGGAAATAAATCTCCAATGTCAGTTTGTATAGTAAATGTACAATTATGAGTTTGAGAAAGAGAGTCTTCTTCATTTATAGTACTCTTTCTTCCAACTATCTTATTCAAAATTTTGTAAAAGATAGCAAATTTCAGGAGATATTTTGAATATTTCCAAGGGAAAGGGATGCAAGGAAGGTTCATTCCCCCTCAAACTATTCCTTACAGTGAACAAAAGTCAACAAAAACTTTGTGAATTGTCTGCTTGCCATAATACACACAAAAGTTTTGGGGGATGTAGGTGTTTGTGTATGCATATACATGTCTGTACAAACCAACTAAGAATAAAAATGCAAAAATTCAGTTATTACCATTTCAATATTGTAAAAATGAAATTATTTAATTTCAAAGTATTCCTACTAATTAGTTTGATATCAAGATGTGAGAAAAAAAGAACTTTGGGAGACTGATAATGCAAGTTAACATGAAAATATGACCATAAATACTATAAATAAGGCTTTCAGCAAAACCAGTTGCTGCCAGTAATGTTATCAGATATATTTTGAGTTTATGCTGCATGTTAGCTTACTGGTTCATCTTTAGTTGTAACTGCTTGGAAATCAGGAGCCAGGAAGAACTGTTTCTTACAGCAATCTTCCTCAGTAGCTTTCAGCCAGTTAGAGCTCTGCTTTATCACTCAAACTGTAAAGTGTAATTCCTGTGGTATACAATCTAGCACTCTGATATTTGTGAGGGCTCTTACATAAAAGAAAGGACTAAAGGATTAATAAGAACGAACTGTATCACAAGCTTGGCCCACTGTCCTTATGGTAGACAACCCACCAAATATTTAATCTAAAGAGGTCACAGAACATTAATCCCATTCTAACTTGAGGTCATCTATTCTTCTTGGTCATAATAGATCATTTATGTCTTTGGATCTCCCCTAGCGCTTTGTTAGTACATGATAGTGTTAGGCAGCTTACAGTAGTGAGACTCCAGAGGAAATAAACTCGTCCTGTGGTAAGCATTACAGTATAGGCTTTGCTAATTATTTATTTCCTGCTGTTAAGCAGAAAACAGGCTTGACTGCCCTCACAACAGCTGCAGCATTACAATGTGTGAAACACTATGAACTTCATGTGCTAGCTCTCCTGAAGAGCTCTGGGGGCAATGGGCATTACAAGCAGGTAGACTAGTTGTCAGAAGAGCCTTCTGAAGAGTCCTAGTGCATCAGCAGCAATTAATGCAGGTGGTATTTTAGACAAGGGAGCTAATGAGCTTTAATATGCATGCAGGTGAGGGAGTGCTGAATCAGTAGAGCCATTAATGAACCTATGACAGCCTAATTAGCTACAATTTAAAATCTATGGAATCTAATCAGAAGAGCTGAACACTGCTGCAAATCTGTGTATGAATGAGTCTTTCTAAATACTCCAATCTGTTGCTTAGTCACTGATTGATAGTAATTGCTTTTTTTTCCTCTATTGTGTATAGGAAAATGTCCAATTTTGTTCTGATAGAGGAGGACACAACATTGAAGTTAAATGCCTGAGATGTTTGACTGCTTAAGTTTTAATCAGGAGATGTTTAAAAAAAATCAAAGTAAAATTAATTTCCAGCTCTGAATATAGATGATTAAAAATACACCACCAACTTTTCATGTATTTGACTGGCAGAGATTATATGCTAGTTAATCAACTCCAAATAGCTTATACAAAATCAAAGATAGAGCTACAGCTGAAGTGGCATAAAATACACATATTAATATAAGAAGTTCTTTACATAGGAATTTTATTAAACTGCTTAGATGGATAATTTTTAATACAACCAAAAATGAATTTTCCTATAAAAGAACAATAATATCTCCTGAATGTTGTTATTAAAAACCTCAAAAATAATAAACCTATTATGAAACATTATATTTTCCTTTTCCAAAATCACTGTGGGAAAAAGAGTATTCAGTAGTGTACAGTAGGAGAAACACAACACAGCTAAAGAGTATGTCCAATATACTCAGTGAGATATGAAGTATTCTAAATGAAGTTTTAAATACCTGAAACACTATAGAATTTTCTCTGTGTTGAGGGCTCAGGTCCTACTAATTTATGTAGATGAAATACCATAAGAATTTTCCTTTACTAGCCAGCTAGCTGCCTCTTGCAATAGTACAATAGGCAGATATATATTAGATTAGTGAGTAGGAAGATTCTGAAGAAATGAGGATGCCTTTTTTTGGCTCAATCCACCTATCCTTGGTATCCTTAGTAAAACTTACTGTATTAAATAGGGGTATAAACATAGAATAATAGAATCACAGAATAGCAAGTGTTGGAAAGGACATTAAAGACCATCAAGATCCAACCCCCTTCCATGGGCAGGGACAACCTCCACTAGACCAGGTTGCTCAAAGCCTCATCCAGCCTGGCCTTGAACACCTCCAGGGATGGGGCATCCACAGCTTCTCTGGGTAACCTGTTCCAGTGCCTCACCACCCTTACAGTGAAAAATTTCTTCCTAAAGTCTAGTCTAAATTTACCCTCTTTCAGCTTATACCCATTACCCCTTGTCCTCTCACTAAACTCCCTGATAAAGAGTGATTCCCCATCTCTCCTGTAGGCCCCCTTCAGGTACTGGAAGGCTGCTAATAAGTCTCCTCAGAGCCTTCTTTTCTCCAGGCTGAACAACTCCAACTCTTTCAGCCTGTCCTCACAGCCTGACCAATTTCATGGTTCTCCTCTGGACTCTCTCCAACAAGTCCATGTCTTTTTTATGTTGGGGGCCCCACATCTGAACACAGTACTCAAGGTGGGGTCTCATGAGAGCAGAGTAGAGGGGGAGAATCACCTCCTTCAACCTGCTGCTAATGCTTCTTTTGATGCAGCCCAGCACACCGTTGGCTTTCTGGGCAGCAAGCGCACACTGCCGGCTCATGTTCAGCTTCTCATCCACCAATACCCCCAAGTCCTTCTCCTCAGAGCTGCTCTCTATCCATTCTCCCCTCAGCCTGTATTTGTGCTTGGGATTTCCTTGACCCACGTGCAGGACCTTGCACTTGGCCTTGTTAAATTTCATGAAGTTTGCATTGGCCCACCTCTCCAGCCTGTCAAGGTCCCTCTGGATGGCATCCCTTCCCTCCAGCGTGTCCACCACA
>WKFP01013906.1:909488-931871 GCA_011057875.1 Pterocles orientalis
TGGAGTCTAGTTGGAGGCCTGTATCTAGTGGAGTCCCCCACGGTTCGGTATTGGGACCTGTGCTGTTCAATATATTCATCAACGACTTGGATGAGGGAATAGAGTGCACCCTCAGCAAGTTTGCTGATGATACGAAACTGGGAGGGGTGGCTGACACGCCAGAAGGCTGTGCTTCCATCCAGCGAGACCTAGACAGGCTGGAGATTTGGGCAGGGAAAATTTTAATGCAATTTAACAAGAGCAAGTCTTGCGTCTGGGCAAGAACAACACCAGGTTCCAGTATAAGTTGGGTACTGACCTGTTGGAGAGTAGTGTAGGGGAGAGAGACCTGGGGGTCCTGGTGGACAGCAGGATGACCATGAGCCAGCACTGTGCCCTCGTGGCCAAGAAGGCCAATGGCATCCTGGGGTGTATCACAAGGGGGGTGTTCAATAGGTCTAGAGAGGTCCTCCTCCCCCTCTACTCTGCCCTGGTGAGACCTCATCTGGAATATTGTGTCCAGTTCTGGGCCCCTCAGTTCAAGAGGGACAGAGAACTGCTGGAAAGAGTCCAGCGCAGAGCCACAAAGATGATTAAGGGAATGGATCATCTCCCTTATGAGGAAAGGCTGAGGGAGCTGGGTCTCTTTAGCTTGGAAAAGAGGAGACTGAGGGGTGACCTAATCAATGTTTATAAATATGTGAAGGGTGAGTGTCAGGAGGATGGAGCCAGGCTCTTTGTGACATCCAGTGATATGACAAGGGGCAATGGGTTCAAGCTGGAACATAGGAGGTTCCACTTGAATATGAGAAAAAACTTTACAGTGAGGGTGACAGAGCACTGGAACAGGCTGCCCAGAGAGGTTGTGGAGTCTCCTTCTCTGGAGACATTCAAAGCCCACCTGGATGCATTCCTGTGTGATCTGATCTAGGTGTTCCTGCTCTGGCAGGGGGATTGGACTAGATGATCTTTCAAGGTCCCTTCCAATCCCTAACATTCTGTAATTCTGTGATTCTGTGAAGTTGAGATTCACCTTTCTCTTAGTTCCTTTGCTCTCTATGATTATATATACAAACACCTGTATCTATTTATATTCATGTAGGTATTTACTGGGTATAATGTGAGTTTATCTTCCCTGGTTTTACAGTAATACTACTAAGAAGGCTCAGTTCTCATCTCATCACTATTGCTAAGATCAGAAATATTTTTCATGTCATTTTTTTTCCATAGTTTTCTTTTCTGCAGAGAAACAGATCAGAGCTTTTTATCAGTGTGGTCAAAATTGTCTGAGACACATCAAGAATAAGAGTCCAGGGTCTGACTGCTCCTGGCCCCAGAGGGGAAAGGCAAGGATACCTAGAATAAATATTTGAGGAATATGCCTGAGAGTAAGACTTTTCTGTTCTTAATACGACAGAAATGTTGACATGTTGGAATAGAAATGAGTACCGCTGGGAGAAGGCATGAGTATGACTTTTCTCTTTGTACAGCATCAGTAGGCATGGCGGCTTTCCAAGGCTTGGCATGGATAAAGCAGGAAACCAATCTGGGTCTGGTGGAACACGAGAGAATCGCTGCACTCTTTGCTGCCCCAAGCCTGTCTGTAAACGCAGGGGAGGCTTTGACCAATCTACATAGTAAAGGAGTTCTCCAGGTTGACAAGCCTAGCTTACACTGGTGGGACAAAAATCCTGGTGAGAGACTTAGAGCTGGAGTGTTTTTAAAGATGAGGTTCATTTTACTTGCATATGAAGCAATGGCTTGGAACAAAGATCCTGAATGCTCTTAGTGCGGCAAAAGTAGTTGGTTGTTGTTTATTTGTAAAAATAAGTAAACTATGGCTATGCGGCTGACAAATATATCCAAGCTTACACAGTCAATGGCAAATCCAGGCTGATAACGGAAGAACTAACTCTGCTGTCCCTTCCATCACTGTGAATCAGAACCAACCTCAATGAGGCCAGTGGAATGACACAATATGTTGTAGTAGAATGAGGCCCTGGTATGCTCCTACCTGGTCATAAGGCAATCCTTGGCTTCTTTAAAAATATTGTGTTTCCATGCAGCTTTGAATACCGTCCTCATGTACAAATATAGCTGAAACATACTGTGCAAAATGACAAATTCCCAGTGAAAATTGTGACCAGGCTGGAAAATAAACATTTAGAAGAGCTGTATTACCCTCTTGAAAACAGGCTAGCAAGAAATAATATAATTTAAAATATATTTAAAGAGACCAACTATGAAAGATGGTGTTTAAACTTGAGGTAGCAGGGACCTGTCACATGCTTCAGTTTCAGTGTATACTGGACACACTTTTTGAATGGGGCCAAGGACTGTGACATTACAAAGAATAAAGCCGTTGGTGAATAGAGCTGTCTTTATACTTCACTAATGCAATATAAGCTATACAAAACTATTTTAAAAGGACTTTTTTATTTTTCCGTATTTGAAAATATTTTTATTTATTTATTTTCACAGAGCAGAAATTTTACTTTTTTATAGTGTTTCCTGCTGGGACATAGTTGAATAAATTTATTTTAAGATGGTAAACTGTTGTCTTTCTGTACATCTCTGGTGATGCATTTTTTTAATAAATCATTTTTAAGGTGGCTGTTTCAGTATTTTTCTTTTCATTTCCTGCTGTGGAGATGAGGGCTTTAATAAACAATTTTTTGAAGTGGCTATTTTTACATTTTTTCTCCTGTATCCTGCTGTTAAAGTGCTGTAAGCTTGTTACATGTTCACTTGTTTTAAATAGCTGCTGTTCCTTGGGTTTTTTTTAGAAATGATTCTTGTACATTAGCCTTCTCTTTCAGAATTTCCTTCTTTCCTCTAAATAAAACTGAATAGGAAAAGGCAGTGGAACAGACTTTAAAAAAATGTTAGTATTACAATTCACAGGAATAATAACCCAAGGACTCAGTTATAATATCATATAACCATTCCATACTGAGTTACAGCGTTAACCACTAGTAGGTTCAGGCTTGTCACATCTGAAGCAATTTTACTAAATTTAAACTCATTCTGATTACCTCTTGGTGTAGTTCACCACAGATCAAGCGCTTACATGGCGCTATGACAGTTCAGCTGATCCGTGGTAATGTTTCAGGATGTGCTAACTCAACCATGGGTTTGAATGCTGATCTCCATGTAGCAGATGCAGTCATAGTGAAATTATTCCTAAATTTGAGTTCCCTTGATTACTCTCTTGTCAATATGACACAATTTCTAGAAATGTTGTCATATTTCCTGTTGCTTGTAAAAAACTTATTTGAAAACTTGGCCAGTTTATTATTTCATTTTGTAGTAGAAGTTGTTATTTTCATCCACAAATAAAAATGGGTTGAGTAATTTGGATTATAATTCAATATTGCATGTGAGGGTGGCAATTAATACATATTTCGGGTATGAATAAAAAGCAGAAAAAGTTAGATTTTTTTTTCCCCTCCAAAAAAATATTTCATGATTTATCAGAAAAAACCAAACAGTTAAATGAGAACTCCAGTATTCATTCGTTCCCACTAGCATACTAGCAGGATCTTTTTAGTTGCAAAGCAGTGCTGTCAAGCCGAGAACCACTAAGAGAATGAAGAGAACAGAACAGTGAGATCAAAATGGTGATGTGACTGAGAAGACTAGAGATATACAACTATGAAAATATGGGAAAAACATATAGAATCATAGAATCATTAAGGTTGGAAAAGACCTCAAGGATCATCAAGTCCAACCGTCAACCCACACCACCTAACTCTCTAAACCGTGTCCCTAAGCACCACATCTATAGATTTAGAAAGGTTTCATTTCAGTCAACATAATCATAAAAAGGGCTGATGCGCAGGTGCAGATAAACATTTTATCTCTTTTAATAGTCTCTGGACATTAACAAAACAAAACAAAACAAAACAAAACAAAACAAAGCACAAAAGAATCTCAAAAGTGTGATGTAGCCTACCCATTTCAGACACCTATCTCAGAATGGGATGGTTGCTCTCCAGAGGCATCTCTCACTACAGAGAACACCTAGATGCTTAACTTTTGAACAAATGAAATTATGTGAGACAAACCCTATCTCTTAGTGGAATTGTGTGAAACAGGAGGCCTTCCGTGAGAAAGAATAGCAGTTAAAGTGACTAGTGTTGTCTAAGGTACATCTTAGATTAGGTTCATCTTCTATATTGTTATTATACTGGTTCGCTGAATATGAATGAAGTTCTGGCAATACTGAAATTAATAGAACCTTTAGTGTAGTTTGCATTAATAGTAATTTTAGACGGTTAGTATCACAACCAGTTTCCAAGGGATAGCTTGATGAGCAGCAGCTTATGGTAGACCATAGCTTGCCTATTGAGGATGCAGTCTGGTTTATCCCCTATCAATAAATAGCTACAGTGTAGTATACAAACCAGTCCTTGAACAGAAGTAGTCAGAAACAGCACAGTGACTTGTCCTAACAAATTTTCAGGCAGTAACTCTGGTCAGAGTATATTAAAACAGAAAGGAAACTCACTCACTGCTTGCCAGATACTACACAAAGTGTTTGAATCAGAACTTAAAACATCAATACTCTCTATCTCAAGGGTACAGTCTTGCAGGCTGAGAACTTGAACAACTAGAGTTCAATTTATTGGCCCTCGCCCTGGTCTGGCATTGTGTTTTATCTCTCTAAAATATATTTACCTATGGATTAAATCATCCAGCCCATTGAACAGTAGATACCTGTTCAAATACTCCTGTACTCATCTGTTCATATTTCACTACATTGGGGTTTCAAGTTCTTTATACAGTGCGGAGAGTTGAAAGAACAGTTTTCTCTTAAGAAAAGGGTATGTTATGCTAAAACCTGGTCACAGAACTTCCTTGAGGAAGATAGCCAAAGCTTTGCCTTATATGTACAAAACAGGCTTCATAATTACTACTTTTGTATTTGCAGAGAATTTGAAGAGTCTGTGAAAATAAAGTATTTTTAAAAGCATTTATTAGCCTTTCCATTTTTATTCCTATCCATATCAAATTAACTTCTTAAACTCATTTAATGTTGCATGGTCTATGGGTAAATGAAAGACACTTGCCTGTGTACATGGCCCTTTTCATAAGAACCAAAATGCATATTAATTCAGATTATGTGTAGATTCTGGCATCGAATTAATGCAGATTGAAAAGTGGCCTCACATGCTGACCAAATCCTGAGGTGATTAAAGTAAAATTCGAATTCAAGTTTGAAATAGTCTATCTTCATTACAACCCATGCAAAAGTTCATGTTTCCCAATCAACAATATAAGAGCAACATTTCTACTGACCTCTGAAGAGCAGAACAGCTGGAGGTGGAAGGAGAGTGAGAAAGAGGTACTGATAAGGTTGTTCCACCAGAAGACACTCATCTTCAAAAAAAAAGAAGTAGAAACAGACATTTTGAAAGCCAAATCATGTGTCAGGAAATTCTATTAAATTAAAGTTTGAAAAAAGAAAAGGTTAAGTAATTCTTCAAAGCTAAACATACTGTTCAGGATAAACTCTTCTTGCTGATCTCTTCTCAGCTTGGGCTGCAATGCTGTGATTTCTTATGTGGTCCTCACTCCCGCTCCTGGTGTATAAAATTTCTTGCTACTTCATAAACCTGCATTCTCCATGTCTGTATTTCATGACGAATATACTGTCAGAATTTCCAATTGTTTCATGTTGGCCTATCCGCTTATATTTCTTATAAAATGAACCTTTAGTTACTAATTATAATTGGAGAGCTCCACAAATTCCGTATGTTTTGCTATGTTATCAATAGCTAGACATACATAGGGCATGTATGCAGAGGAAATCAAGTGGAAAAAAAAAGCCTTATTGAGGAAAATGGGAAAAAACAGGCACTTGAATATCACTGTGATAGGCTGTGGTAGCAATGTTTGATTACTGGAGATCAGAGGATCTGTCAAATCTACTTTCTCTGACACTTAAAATTTGCTTTGTTTTTATGCTGTGTGCACATCTTACTTGTTTGGGACAAGATATTTTGATATCATTTTGTCTGGAAAGAAGCATTGATTCTAGACTATGTGGAGAAATTTATCAATGTATGAAAGAAACATTTTATGGACATACTAAAATATTGAAGCTGTGACTATGACAGAGATATGATTAAAAATATCAAGTTTTCAAAGACCAGAGCTATCATTGCAAAGCAAATGAATTTGAGCCACTAATAATACCAGGCATTACCTTGTGCTGCCTGTATTTTTCTTTATTTTTTGCCTCACTTGAATATGAAGATATCCTATGTGATTGAACTATCCAGTACTGAAGAGTCAGCATTGCTGCTGCGTTTGAAAGAGCTACACTGAGAACTTTATTATGAACATCTGAAAAGCAAAACCAGTAATTACAAACAACTTACAGGACAGCTGAATGTAGTTAAATCATTTACTTGCAATACACCCACAATCTTAAAATGCTCTAATACATAAAAACATATGCAGCAGCTGCAGCGTTTTTATCTGACAGGCACTCTCTCTTAAGCTTTTTTTTTTTTAGGAAGAGGTGTATATTCCTTTATAAGCAAAAGGTAACCAGAGGTGAAAGGACATCTGCCTGCTTGATAATTCCCTGAAGCTACTCGGATCACGGCCAATAGAGCAGAGAACTGTGTAACATAATGCACAGTGTTCCCTTCATCAACTTACAAATCACTGTAGAAATTACCTATGTGATCTTAAATGAAGGGAACAATAAGGCTGTTATGTCATAATGAACTGTTGAAACGGCACTGAAACATACTACTATTAGTGGATAAGAGAAGTTTGAAGATACAGAGGTAATCAGGGATGCATAGACATCTCTACATATCCCTCATCATGTCTACAAATGTCTTATTGTCTCTGTATCTCCAGCCTTCTCTCTATATATCTCATTTTCGAATTTTATTAAAAGTCGTAAGAACCAGGAGACTCATATACCTTTCACATGGGAAATGCTTGGGCAGTAAAAAGTTAGGAATATTTTTCTATGAACAGATGTTGATTCTTATGTCACAGTTTTAGTATTGACTTTTTTGAATATAATATACTGGTGCCTTTTCTGAGGGATACTTGTTTCTGTTTCACAGTGAAGCCACTGAGCTCTTTGAAATGTGTGGTTATGCAAGAAGTAATCTGCTGGAGGCTTTGAGACTTAAAGCCCTTAACCTTGGGAGATTCCACGTCTGCCTTTAAGCCAACAGTATACTCTGAAGTAAAGCTGTGTTAGTAGCTGTAAATTCAATCTCACTGTAGTTTAGCCACTCTATTCTTCTTCACTGGTAATTACACCATGGGAAATAACTATTTAAATGGAATCCTGTGCCACGATTACATTTTTCAAAAACTGATTACAACATGGAAGACAGTTTTCAATTTAAACTTCCAAGTTTTAATTCAAAACTACTTTATAGTAACAATTTAGACCTGAGAATGTACAGACATTAAATTGAGGCAACTTGCATTCCAGTTATTTGTACTGCTTCTTTATAAAAATATTTTTAGTATTTCTGAAGATTAAATTCTGCCAACCAATGACTAATCATCAGAGCTGGGTAAATATTTCATAATGAGCAGGTAATTTGAAAAACTCTGCCTTTTTAGTGAACTACAACACATGCATGTTTTAAACTTCTTTAACTAGATGCTGATATCCAGATGTTAAATTTTACCTTGCTTTAAATCTACACGGCCATACCAAAACTCTGGTATGGTGCTCCGTGAGGTAAATGTTTATGATTTCCCCCAGGGTTCGGTATTGGGACTGATGCTATTCAATATATTCGTCAGTGACATGGATGAGGGAATAGAGTGCACCCTCAGCAAGTTTGCTGATGATACGAAACTGGGAGGAGTCGCTGACACGCCAGAAGGCTGTGCTTACATCCAGCGAGACCTAGACAGGCTGGAGATTTGGGCAGGGAAAATTTTAATGCAATTCAACAAGAGCAAGTGCAGAGTCTTGCATCTGGGCAAGATTAACTCCAGGTACCAGTATAAATTGGGTACTGACCTGTTGGAAAGTAGTGTAGGGGAGAGGGACCCGGGGATCCTGGTGGACAGCAGGATGACCATGAGCCAGCACTGTGCCCTCGTGGCCAAGAAGGCCAATGGCATCCTGGTGTGTATCAGAAGGGGTTTGGTCAGTAGGTTGAGAGATGTTCCCCTCCCCCTCTACTCTGCCCTGGTGAGACCTCATCTGGACCCCTCAGTTCAAGAATCACAGAATCACAGAATCACAGAATCACAGAATCACAGAATCACAGAATGTTGGATCCATCCTCCTGGCACTCACCCTTCACATATTTCACTCTTTCCAGCAGTTCCCTGTCCCTCTTGAACTGCTGGAGAGAGTCCAGCTCAGAGCCACAAAGATGGTTAAGCATCTCCCTCCTGAGGAAAGGCTGAGGGAGCCGGGTCTCTTTAGCTTGGAAAAGAGGAGACTGAGGGGTGACCTAATCAATGTTTATAAATATGGAACAGGCTGCCCAGAGAGGTTGCGGAGTCTCATTCTCTGGAGACATTCAAAGCCCGCCTGGATGCGTTCCTGTGTGATCTGATCTAGGTGTTCCTGCTCTGGCAGGGGGATTGGACTAGATGATCTTTCGAGGTCCCTTCCAATCTCTAACATTCTGTGATTCTGTGATTCTGTGATTCTGTGACTACAGGGGTGACTTGTTTTCCTGACATATGCGCCACATGTCCAAGAGCCAAATTATTCTGTTAAGCCAAGAGAATCAAGATCCTTACTGCATACCCCAGGCACTTAGTGATGCTCTGGGAGCAATTCTTAGAGGTATTCACCAACAATTCCCAGTGATTTTATCATTCTACTCTAGGATGAGACTAGTATAGGCTTGTGATTGGGACCCGGGAGTAGAATGATGATATTTGCCTCAGTTACTGCTGCTGGATCATTGCCTTTGCAGCCAGGTATTCAGACCACCAGAGTCCTAAGATGGGAGGTAATGGAGAGTTTTACAACCCAACAGTCATGGCTTGGCTGTCCTGATATATTTGGTTAAAAATATATTAAACTGGGGTTAATTTAATCCATTTCTGGTTGCTAAACAGAGGGATTTAACACATGGCAAGGAAAAACAGTATTCTGTTAAGATTTGAGAAATGATTTTAAAGAGAGACTTTCACTATGAAAGGGGCCTTAAAGAGTCACATTTGTTGTCTTACCTGATTTAAAAAAAAAAAAGATCTCTTTAGATACCATAGACAGAAATGTATTTGATTTTGTTTATATATGATGACAAAAGTTTGTTTTGAAAGATGACTCAAATAAAGAAAAAAAGATTATGAGAGGAATGAAAAATGAAATTGTAAATACGATCAATCACAACTACTTTCTGAGAATTTCTGAAACTTTCTGAGTTTACTCACTCACCACATTACTACATAGATAAGGTCTATTGCAGAATAGTTATGAATTTGTTCTCTTTTTACTTGAATCAGATTACTGACTTCAACAGAGTATTTTTTGGTTTATACCACTGTGAAAGGAGAACTGGCTTGGTGTACTGGTTTTTACCATCTCATTGTATGGCAATTTATTAATTGTAAGTGTATAACATTTTGTAACAGTCTGGTAGGATTAGTAGTTATCTTATATATAAACAACAAAAATTATTTTTAAGGATTGAATATAATAATCTTCATACTGATTAGTCAGTTGTTCATGAAAAGTGGTACTTGTCCAAAAAAAAAGAAAGTATTTTATTTTTATAACTGTGCATAGCAGAATAATGTATTATCTTTGGCTTGAATACACTGGTGGATAATTTTCTATTTATCTGTCATTATACAGAATGTCAGGTAAAAAAACAAAGAAATAAAAATTAAATATAAGCACAATGTAAACTCAAACAGCGAGCAGCTGTTCAGTGAAAAGTATAACATACAATACCATTATCACTAAAAAAGGTCATGGGCTTGATTCCTTATCCTTAATGGATCAATCTGATCAGACCCATCTGTGTCAAATCCTCCAGGCAAGGATATTTTATTGTTGAATGGCATTGGTCCAGTCAGCAGTGAAATGGGTAACAGCAAGAGCCAAATAAAGCAACAGGAGATCACTCATCAGATATCCCGGAGACCCTCTGGCTTAGGGGCATTCCTCCATAGGAAATTTTCACCACTTGCCTGTCATAACACAGCATGCATGGGTCCATTTGTAAAATAAACTCATTCATTGCAAAAACTACTCTGAGTGAAGCTGCTGTTGTATATTGTAGTCAAGAGTCATAATCATCAAGGCCATTCAAGCAGTTTGAGGGGAATAGGGCTTTACAGGTTATATAAAAATTTATCTTTATGGAGACTTTACTGGAGTTTCTAAAATAGCATTTTGAGGAAGAATTAAAAACCCTACAGTAATTAAATACCAGTACCAAAGTCAGGCTCTTCTCTGTGACATCCAGTGATAGGACAAGGGGCAATGGGTTCAAGCTGGAACATAGGAGGTTCCACTTGAATATGAGAAAAAGCTTCTTTACAGTGAGGGTGACAGAGCACTGGAACAGGCTGCCCAGAGAGGTTGTGGAGTCTCCTTCTCTGGAGACATTCAAAGCCCGCCTGGATGCATTCCTGTGTGATCTGATCTAGGTGTTCCTGCTCTGGCAGGGAGATTGGACTAGATGTTCTTTCGAGGTCCCTTCCAATCTCTAACATTCTGTGATTCTGTGATTCTGTGAACTGTACTCCATTGTCACTCAGTATGAATGAATATGGGATGTGGAAATTAACACATTCAACATAATTTGCTAACATGTTTCCTCATTCCCACCGGAATATTTTATAGCAGAGTTTTTTCCAAGACAATTTGCTGCAGATGGACACTATTTCTGTTCACCTCACACGAGTGTTTAACATCTTCACAAAGGTGTTAGAATCAAATCCTAATTCAGCACTAGGTGTGTGCATATCTTCAACTTTTAGCACACAAGCAATGGAGATTGGGTTGGGCTGATGATTTTGTAGGCTGATACATCATTCTGTATTAGGAACATTATCTTCTAAACTTGTTCTTTTTTCCTTCAAGAAATACAGAATTCTCTCCAAAATAGGTTTTCAAATAAGAAAAATGAAAAGTTTGGATACAAATGAATGAAAACAATGGGAAATGCTAGAAAACACAAACAGTTATTGTAGTTCAATTAAGGCTGATGATGTGATCTCAAATGACTTGTCATTAAAATATTTACTTGGTCGTCAGAAAGGTGAGGAAGAAATAAACAGGAGGAGACTTAAATGCACTGAAGTTCAGATGCACAAGGTAGTTTATTAAAATCTGATTTAATTAATATGGTAAAAGATAAAATAGTAGAATTAAAATATGGTAATTATTAATAAGACTTTCACTTCATATTTTAGCCATACAATAACATTTCTATCCATTTAAAAGTTAAAAGGGACAGCGAACAAGGTACTAAGCAGGAATTATCCAGTAAACCACAGAGAGGCTATGGTTATACTATATTTTATTACTCAAAATATTTTGTGTTCACAGCTGCAAAAAAAGTGAATATCTTTGATTCTTCTCAAAAGGAATACGGCATACCATTATAGTGTAGTGCTTTCCTTATTTATGTAAGAACAAAGCTGAGGAGCAAACTAATTTGCCAAAAGTAAGGTGAGGAAAACAATTTTTTCCTCATACTGAGGTTCCTCTGTAGCTTACCCACCCAAGAAAAAGAAGCAGCACAAAAACAAAAGTAAAGCCATGGCTGGAAGTTAAACTGAATACACTGATGTAAACGGAATCATTCAAAAGGGTATACATTACAGGTTTTTATTGTGAAACAGGTGTTGGTCTTCTACTGTTAAAAATGCTGTGAGTTAATTATGCAATGGAGTAATGAAGGATGTTAACTAAAACTTTGTTTCCATTACAGCTGATTACATAGCTTCCAGCATCCTAATAATAGTCCATTCTGAAAAATCTAAAAAAAAACTCAAATTACACAAATTATCCTCCAAACAATGTACCTCTTTAAATAGGAACATAACAGTAGAAGTAGTTAATAAAATGAAGGAAAAAAACAGATAAAGCTGCCAATTTAAATGGATTCTCACCAGTACATTATAAGTCATGTCTCCCCTACCTCCCCATTCCCCCACTGATTCTTCTTGTGACTTATTTCGTTTTCTTCCACATAGGAGCTGGCTATCAAAATATGCCTACAAGGTGGTCACTTAAGAGACAAACTTCCCAGCTATAGATTTCTTCCCTCCCTCCCACTAAGTATAGAAACTTTATTGCCCTTATTCTAGGAGAGGTAGCCTCCTATCCTGCTTCACAAATATTTAATTGGGTTTATATGGGGACAGTAGTCATTTGTTAGGATGACCATAAAGGCACAAAGTACCTGTAAAGTTTTGTACTTTTTGCTAGGATTCATATAATTCTTTCAACAGATACAGAAAAGGCATTTGACTGGATTGATGGGCTTTATTTATTTCAAAAGTGCTATATGCCTAGCACATGCCTTGTGCTATCCACTGATAGAAAGTTCATATCAGTTTTCTTGCTTATCCCCTTCTCAGTTCAGAATGAGTCTCAGTCACTCTTAAGGCTACAGTCCCAAAAGAATTGTCATCTAGATTCAGTAGAGTAATCAGTAAGAGACATCAGAAAAGGATCTGTGAGTCCGAGTGTGATGTTCTGGCTTGAATAACAGCATGTGGGGAAATGTTGGCATCTCCACCAGAAGCCCACTGTAGGAAGGGCCAGCTCACATCAGCTTAGGTTGCAGTTGCCTAAAACTAGCAGACAATGACAATAGGACTGCATTTTTAATTGCAACCATTCTCTTAAGACTGCCTGTAGTAAACTTGATCTTCTCCTTCTCACCCTTCTTGCACTTTTCTGAAAGTCAGATGCCAAAAAAACATTCAAAGGCACATAAAACCATGCTTCTAAAAGAAGACAAAATAAATTTTGAGCAGCACATAGTAACTATTTGTACAGAACAATCTGGTATTGAACACACCCATTCAAAACCTGAGTGCTCTTAAGCCTAATGACATTTAGACAACATCTCCCTCCTCAGCATGATGCTTCTCCAAAGGACAGTATTGGAGTATAACATTTTCTACTCGAAGTTACCTAGCAAGGAAAAAGAAATGCAAAAAGGGGACTGGATCAGAAAGTGAGTACAAGTTAGTTTTATATAGAAAAGCTTTTTTTACTATGTGGGTGGTCAGGCACTGAAACACACTACCCAGAGAGTCAATGAAATCTCCATCTTTGGAGATATTCAACACTCAACTGGAAAAGGCCCTGTGCAATCTGCTCTAACTGGACCTACTCTGAATGGGTGGGATTAGGTGTGGGATCTGGGGTGGAAGCAGTAGACTACACAACCTGCAGAGGTCCCTTCCAACACAAACTGCTCTGGGATTCTAAGACTAAACATAAAAAAGTTAAATAAATAAAATAAAAAATATTTAAATACAAAAATATTGTAATTTAATTACATTGAATTAATTATGATATTTTAATTTTATTATTATTTTCAATATTTAAAATGTTTAAATATAAAATACACATTCAAAATAAAACTAGAGAAGGAAATAGGACAGAAGTCTTCTCCATATCAGTGGAGTGGACTAAAGTTTTTGTCCTTATCTCTCTGGCATAATCATTTAAGAAACATCAAATGTGATATCCTAAAGTAGAAAAGAAGGATGCTTACACAGGAGATGAAGAATTCAAGTCAAAATCTCCTTCAACAGACCTGATTATTCATACACTTGTTGTTTTAGCCACTGGGTATGCTATATGAATCTTGATGAAACCTAGACATGACATGTCGCTTGCTTGGCACTATCAATCTAAGCATTCAGAGCAGCAGAGTTTTATACAAGGAAAACTCAAAACTTGTTCCTATTACTTGATTCATCAAGGTTACTCAGGTTTTCCTGTATTTCATTCTTCTGCACTGAAAATACACCTGAACTATTTACCGTTATCAAGTTTAATAGTTTAATTAATACCTTCTTTTAGCCCCACAGCTCTTCTTTATTTAGCTGGTTTCTTGTTCGGCTTATTATTCTTGTGTTAATCTGCATTTTTGCCTTCCTAATTGCTTCCCTTATGGCCAGTATCAAATGATAGACCCAAATTATCTGTGGCCTTCATGTATTTGCTCTCTGTAGAAAGATAGTAACTTGCTCAGAGAAAAATACCAAGTCAGTCTGTCATGATCTCTCTTTAGTAAATCAGCATTATATTTTATGTTATTTTTCTGTTTATGTTAATTGGACATATTCTCATATTCTGTTTCTTAAATACAGGTAGTATACCTGTAGTATTCCATTGTCATACTACAGTTTTGCTGACCTGACCAACATTTTAAACCCTTGTTACTGAATCTTTGATTTCATGTGATAGTGATTTCAGAAATCTAGTATGGTAATCACCTTGTGCCCATGCTTGAGTATATTAAGCATTTTGAATTTTCTTTCACCCGATGATGAGAATTTCTATTTCTTTAAACTCATTCCTATTAGCCATCTCATGATGTCCTCATAAAATAAAAGAAAAAAATAACTACATTGTATTTAATGTCAATGCAATATTCTCTTTGTATGCCTCACTTCTTCAGCCTCATTCCTCATCAGTGGTTTAACGTGTTATGTGCTTCCTCATCATTCATTTGTTTAGTTTAATATACTTTATAAACTGTATCTCAGAATTCTTTTAGTAAATCTACATCCCGTGGACTGAAACAGCATTCTTTGCTAATGATATATTTTCCATTCATAAGGGATGAGAAAATTTGCAGGGAATTTAATAGATATACAAGTTCTTTGGGGTTTAAAGTAAGTATCAAGAGTTATAATGCAATAACTCCAGTTTGAATAAATTTGAGAAGCATAATCTGATTAGTATATAAGCTTTCAAAACAGTGAAAAGGGTTTTAAATATTTGCAACTGAAATTAATATCCAACCTACATGATTTATATAACTGGAGTTTTGTCCTATTTGTAGATATTGCTAACAGATTTCCTAATGTTACATAGTTTTCTTAGCTCAAAAAATATTGTAATTACTATTGAAAGGAATACAACAGTTCTATTCCAAAGCAAATTTTAAGGCACCAAAAAATGTTTTATGATATTTAAAGAAGTGAGAAAACATAATCGTCTAAAACCAAAACCACACTGATAGTGTAATGGAAGAGACCCCAAGAAAGGATAAGCTAGATGCAGGACACTTTTGTGCTCGGCCTTGCTCCCATTACAATTTTTCATGCCAGGTTTCTCCAAATCAGACTGAGGAGACACTTGAATCCAGGCAAACTTACGCATGCAATAGGTTAAGCAGAATTGTTGTAAGGTACGCAAATGCCTGTCTTTCTTTTAATTGCATATATCCCAGTGTACTCTGGGACATGTAAATCTTCAAGGAGAGGTGTCTATACATAGCCAAAGCCTAAGACTTGTAAAGCAATGTGGTTGGGGGACATAATTTATTGGTTTTGAAGAGGTTCAAAGTGAACCCTTTGGGTCATTTCAGCAATGAAAACTATTCCAATTATAGTTCTAACTTATTGAAAATGTAGTATTTAATTTCATTTTCAGATAGAAAGTAACTTATTCCCCAAAATTAAATCTTACAGAAAATTTCAATTTTGAGAAAAATAAGTTTTCTCCCAGAAAATCATTCATGTGGTGTTTTTCTCATCAGCTTTAATACAAATTACCTACTAAGGTATTTTTTTTCCATTGAAATCAATAAGGAAATTATTAACAATAGAAGCATTATAATTTCTCAACTTCTTTTTTTTCCATTACTTCCTCTGCTGACCTTTGAACATGTCTATATTTTTCACCACCTAACATTACTTCTTTGTATTTCAGTGGTGTCTACAAGTTTCAAAGTGAAACTGGACTTGCATTGTGTTAGCCAGTTTACTCCTGTACAAAAGGTATACTGGGTTTGGAAAGTTACTCTTTATATAGCAAAGGCAAAAGATGGTCATGAAAGTAGGCACAGGAGACTTGCTAATCACCCGCAGAGTCTCTGGCAGTAAAGAGTAGAGAAACCATGTCAGGAAATCACTGCAATACTTGATAGACCGCACTGTACTATTTGAAATGCTATTTCTTGGCTCAGATAACATGCACTAACACTGGTCCTAGCTGTTAATTCTGTACTTTTACCAGTACTGAAGTGCCCAGACACGGCTGAATTCATTCTTCGCAACCTCGTTTCCAACACAGAAATTTTTTGCCTTTTCTGAAAGAACTTTAACTAGAAGGAAAAGCAAACAATACATATAAAAAGTTCTATTCCACCAGAATCAGAGGTAAGGCTCATATTAGCGTGAATAGACACAGTTGGGTCAACACTCAGCACTTTTGAAAACTCTCACTTTTCAGATGGCATGTGGACAAAGAAGAATTTTGTTTCTAAACTATTAAGTCGTAGATCACAACAAAAATGAAAGAAAAAAGAGACAAAACCAGTCTAATCAAAAACAAAAGGCATTTCATGAACAACATTGAGAGGATCTGTTTAAAACAAAGTTTATAATTTCAGTAATTGTGCTCTGGAACATGTCTTTATTTCTGTTGATATGCAGCTTCTGTTATGTGCAGCTGAGTGTCACTGTGCACATATGTTGACAGGATGGTAAGGAAGCATTTGATACAAACCATTTCAGGCTTTTGTTATCTGTCCTTCCTATAAAACTTCAACAGAAAAACCTCTGAAGCTTTCAGATGCAGTAACTAAAGTGGAAATGGAGAGCTGCTGTTCAGTTCTCATTGACTAAAGTGATGTAGATTCAATATATCAATGGAAAAAGGTTATTGTGTTGTCGGAAGTGCAATGGTTAACATTCACAAAAGTTCCTAAGCTGTATACTACTTCAAAGAAGAATAAAATGCAGTTGTTGTGACACCTCACATCCCTAATTATCTTACAGAGGTTTTGATTTGCAATACTTTTTCCTCTGTCTTAATGATAACATAATGACAACAAAAGAAGTGTAAAAATGTGTTTCTAGTGGTCTGCATGATCTTGGTAGTCTGTAAAAATGTAATATAAATAGAGCTTACCAAGCTACCTGGGCAGGAAAAATCTCTGAACCTGTAACTTGCACCCTGTGCTTTCTGGCCTCTTTGTCTCTCTTTGCATGTGCTACCTTAGTCCTTCTTGGTAAGTAATGGTAGGTCCAACACACTTACTCTGCATCTACTTCTTGTCCCTCCCTAAACAAAGTATCATATAGAGATGTAGTGTCTGTGTGTTTGGTTGTGACCTACTGTGTTACATACACTAATCTCTAAGAAACGTAACTCTTGCAAAGCTGTCTTTTCTAAGAGTAGCCTGAGTCTCCCTGTAACATACAGTACAACCTGCAACACTGGTTTGTTCATAAACTTAGCCGAGCTAGACTTATTCTAGTTAGGTCAATGACTGACAGCCCGAGCATGATGAGCTTTGGTGAGGGCTCTGTAAATCTAACTTGCATGCTGGGAACAGGTTTTTTGGTGGAAACTTGTCTCACTGTTGACTTACTACTGTTGGTACCACCTTGTATAAACTCAGGTACTGAGTGTGGTGTCTGAACTTCCATAACAGTATTGTGTTACAGGGCACATCTCACTGACAATTGCACTGTCTTCTCCAGTCTTTTCATTTGATGTAACAGAGAAGATAGATGAATGACTGTCTCCAACCTATTATATTGTAAAGAGAAAGATAAAAGAGAGCAGGACAAGTAATCAAACATATGTGATTTGATTTTTATTAAAGCTATTTTATGGAGCTTGACCACCTTCTTAACTTGAGAAGGTTATTTTTTTATATATAAACAAAAATTTGCAAAGAGCAAAGAAATGATGGAATAATACTAGCTCATTCAGTTAATCAAGCTGTGAATGCTGCTATTTCAGGTAGAAATCAGTGCTTTCTGATGTCTAAAATTTTTGATTGTCAGAAACGTATCTGTCTTTGCAAAGAGGTAATCTAACCGAGTAAAAAATAAATTTTTGAGTAAATTTGATTATGGTTATTTCCATAATTATCTATGAGCATCTTACAAAACATAAACACACATGATCAAAACAATGAAGTCTATATGTGGAAATTCTTTAAAAATTTATTTTACATAATTTTAAATTAAGGAAAAATATACAAAGTAGTTAGCTCACAGTGAGTCCAAATATAAGGGAGTTTTTCTGTAAATTCTTGGTTTTAAAAAATAAGGAGGTAGAGCTGTAGCATGAAATCATCAAATTATGTTTCAATTCAAAATGGCCAAACGATTACTTCAAATATTTAATAAAATGTACATAAATAAACTAAACCAGCGCAGTCAATTTTCCATAAGATCCTATACAGTTCCTGAAGTATTCAACATCTCTGCAAAATTTGGTTTAATTGGATGGCATCTTTGCAAAGTATTAGCTGGAGATAAACCCCATAGCCCGTAAGACCTTTTTTTCCAAAGAAAAGTAACTTAATAAATGCTATCTGATGTTACCTTGTTCAGGATTTGGTGTTTCTATTTAGAATACTTACTTAGGTGAAGCCAGATGACAATTAAAAGCAAGTCCAGTAGCAGCAACTGAGACAGATAGAAAAGTGGATTTTTTAAGCATGCAGGTCTACAATTTTTGGTGTAGAGATCTGGTCTCACAAGAGGAAATCTTTCTGTTCACAATTGAAGCTAGGAACTTAACATTTATGCCATCACGCTGTTCTAATCTTTGTTCTCATTGTAGTATGTTTTTGAAAGAGTTGTGTGCTTGCATTGTATGTTTCATGCACAATAGGTGTGTATTTTTCTTTTGCAAAAAAAGTCAAACAGGTCACACTAGACAACAGCAGATTGTTTTTAAAGCTAAGATTTTTCAAGGAGTTTAAACACATATAGATTTCTTGTACATGGGTATCCTGGGTTAAGCTAGACACAGTTAACTTTCTTCATAACCGCTAGCAAGAGGATGTGTTTTGGATTTGTGCTCAGAAGAAAGCTGATAAAAAATGATGTTTATGAGTCTGCCAAGGTCTTTCAGCTTCTCTGGCTGCCTGCAAACAGGAGAAGCTGAGAGGGAGCACAGCCCCAATTACTAGCTGAGGCTTTGATCTTAGGTTCGGGATTGAGACCCAAAGTGGCCAATAATCTATTCCACAACATACACGTCATGCCCAGTATATAGGTAAGGACCCTCTGGAAGATCGGGCCTTTTTTTGTTCTGGGTCCCCTTTTGCTTCGTAACATCTCACTCCAGGTGGTCTCTCTCTCAAGGCCTTCTCTCCCTCCCCACAGTCAGCTCTCAGTCTGGGACGCTCGGACTGTTATCTCTGTTCCGTGAGTGCAGTTTTGGGACGCTCCCTGCTCCGGGATTTTTAGTCAGGAACAGGCTGAGCTTTGGTCACACGGGGGGCGGGGGAGGGGCGGGGCGCAGTATCACTGTGTATCACTCATTTGTATATCTGTATATACTACTATTTTCAATATTATTTCAGTTTAGTTTAGTTATTACATTGTTCAATTGTTCTTATCTCAACCCATGAGTCCTTTTTTTTTTCCCTTTACCCCTTTAATTCTCTGCCCTATCTTCGAGGGGGGGAGGAGAGGGGGGAGGAGAGGGGGAGAGGAATTGAGTGAGCGGGTGTGTGGTTTGTCTCCCAGTCAAGGGCAAACCCATCACAATGGGTGAGGTTTCACTCTCATTTAGCAACACTGAGAATCTCTTCTGACCTTGGGACTCAAAAGAACAACATATGCATGGAGGGGAAAGAGGCAAGCCTTATTATCTGAAGGCTCCGATAAAATTTTTTGTGGAAGACACAGAGAACCTTTGGATGGGACTACAAGAATCCTTTCTGAATAGAGGACTTTTTTTTTTTTTTAAAATCATGCTGGTAGTACATGGGATGTGTCAAGAGATTAAGGTGTTTCTTCTTCTAATCTTTTTATTTCAGTTTTTATTTTTTTTCCACAGGAATTAGAAAATTGTGTTCAAAAAGTTAAAATCTTCAGGTATTATCAAAATTAAATACAGAAAGGTTAGCGAATGCCAGATCTGCAGTTCCTCATGCAAACTAAATTCATTAGCAGCGTGCATGTGCATGTGTGCCAAGACAGCCATTATTCATGAGATTTTCATAGGTAAATTTTGGAAACAAATATTTTGAAATCAGGAGTTGAAAGTTGTAATTTGAACATGTCAAATAAACCCTTTCAGCTACATACATTAAGAAATATTAACCGAATATAACTTGAAGCAAAAAATAAGTTGAGTTGATCAAAACTGAATACACAAAATCCCTCCCAGCTCTCAGAGGGATTCCAGCACCATGACTCAGAAATGATGAAAGCCTAAGTTTTGCCACTAAGACAGTTAAACCGAGTTTTTAGTCCTTTCTCAAATCCTAAGTTTTCCTCTGGTTCATGCTTTAACTCTGACAGTCAGCATTTGACTTAAAAAAACTCAACAGGGTTTTTTTGGTATTTTTTAATGACACAAGATATATTTATGTGTGCAATAAATATGGAAAGTAAGTAGTATGCTGAATACTATAATGACTTGGGTGTGTTATGAGGCTGTATGCATTAGACCTTATATCAGTTTAATATGTTCTGTAGTTTTATTGGTCAAGGATTCTCTCTTTAGGAGAGATTGCCATCTCAGTATATTTTACAAGGTGGTTGAAGTAAAAAAAAATATATAATCAGCTTCAGTTTGTTTTTACTACACTTTCAAAATAAACTTGTCTATTTCAAATATTTTACGAGCTGATAAATATTTCTGTCAAATTCTATACTGCTCGCAGAATAATTATTTTGCACTTCTCACACAGTACTTTTTACTGACTTAAGGAAGGTAGCCTAGATACTTTTAATGGTTGCTGCCAGATGTTGTGAAGTATCTGAAAAAGAAATAAATGCCAGCACAATTCAAGGCTTTTTGAAAGAGGTTATTAATAGGGATACAGAGAAATGTATAGAGGTCTGGCCACAGGGGGATGCAAATGCCGTAAATTCATTCTTTGTTTGCACTCAGAAAGACAATGAATCAGGAATAAATTTTGAATCCTGGCAAAAATTTCAGATCTTTCAGGTCTTTTAATGACTTCCATTCTATACCCCACTTTCTGCTACTTCTGGTTTGCAGAAAGTAATGGCACCTTCTGAGCTATGAGTCAAGGAGGGAGAACAACACACATGGAGCAAAGGAAAAAAGTACTCTTCAAAGCTACTGCGAAGGGTATCACTGAGACACTTCAAAGGAAGGCCCAAAGGGTTAAGCTTTTCACTTCATTAAGTTTAAGCTGTTCCCTGCCTGAAACCTTGCAAATTTCTGATAAGAGTTGTAAAAACCAGGTGTTTGTTCTAAAACTACCCTACCATAGAAATGAATGTTTCTCAGATAAAAATTAATAAAGGGAAAACTCATAAATGTGTCAGAAGAAGTTAATTATTATTTCAGATATAAGCCAGATGCTCTCCATTGCAAATCAAGTAGGAGTAGGAGTCCTAGTTTACAAAAGACTCCTCCAATCATGAAAAGGAAGAGCCTTCACTGGTGGACTCTAAGTAGTATAAATCTAACCAAGAAAGATCCCACTCAGTTCTAGGATGTTATGCTGTGAAATGAAAGAACTTACTGGTACTGAATTCATAAGAATATGCTGACATCATGGCACAGGGATTCTTGAGTGGCTCCCTAAATTTGCTTCAGATCATGCTGTTGTTCCATTCTTTGAACCACACATATATTAGCTAGTTTAGAGCCCTTCAACACCTTGTAACTCTAGTCATTCTGGAAAAAATTTATTGCCATTGTAAAAAAACAGAGAAGTTAAGTTTTATTCAGACAGTTTTGATCCAAGTGCAAACAATATGCATTTGATTACTTATGCATATTTGCACTTGCATAGCCAGAATTTTTGCAAACGAAACATTATGCAGTGAATTGTAACCAGTGAGTGTACAATTTATTTACTGTTATGGCACTGGAGACTGGTTTGATGATGAATCTCTTCCCCGTCCCACCCAGTCCATCTGCATGAGATTTTTAATCCTGAAGTACATGTCAGTGTAAATGCCAAAAGAAAGCAAAAAAAAAGTGGTCTTTTTTGGGATTCCCTTTGTGTCTTTTTCTTGTTGTCCCCATGGACGTGTTCTTCTGAAGTTAGAATTTTGTTCTGGTTTTCCATTTTCATGGACAGTGTTGCCCGTGTCTTGCAGCACTGTGCAAAGCCCCAAGTCTGCCCCAGTAATGCTGCATGGTCATCCTGTTGGGCTGGAGCAGGATGCAGGGGTCCCTTACTCCAGCCCACTGGACTGGGCTCGTCTTTGCAAATTTGCACCAGTGGCCCCTTGGTGGCCTCCTAGAAGGGGATCTTTAGTCCTTGGGCA
>WKFP01013906.1:938254-953550 GCA_011057875.1 Pterocles orientalis
TCAGATAAAAATTAATAAAGGGAAAACTCATAAATGTGTCAGAAGAAGTTAATTATTATTTCAGATATAAGCCAGATGCTCTCCATTGCAAATCAAGTAGGAGTAGGAGTCCTAGTTTACAAAAGAATCCTCCAATCATGAAAAGGAAGAGCCTTCACTGGTGGACTCTAAGTAGTATAAATCTAACCAAGAAAGATCCCACTCAGTTCTAGGATGTTATGCTGTGAAATGAAAGAACTTACTGGTACTGAATTCATAAGAATATGCTGACATCACAGAACAGGGATTCTTGAGTGGCTCCCTAAATTTGCTTCAGATCATGCTGTTGTTCCATTCTTTGAACCACACATATATTAGCTAGTTTAGAGCCCTTCAACACCTTGTAACTCTAGTCATTCTGGAAAAAATTTATTGCCATTGTAAAAAAACAGAGAAGTTAAGTTTTATTCAGACAGTTTTGATCCAAGTGCAAACAATATGCATATTTGCACTTGCATAGCCAGAATTTTTGCAAATGAAACATTATGCAGTGAATTGTAACCAGTGAGTGTACAATTTATTTACTCTTATGGCACTGGAGACTGGCTTGATGATGAATCTCTTCCCTGTCCCACCCAGTCCATCTGCATGAGATTTTTAATCCTGAAGTACATGTCAGTGTAAATGCCAAAAGAAAGCAAAAAAAAAGTGGTCTTTTTTGGGATTCCCTTTGTGTCTTTTTCTTGTTGTCCCCATGGACGTGTTCTTCTGAAGTTAGAATTTTGTTCTGTTTTTCCATTTTCATGGACAGTGTTGCCCGTGTCTTGCAGCACTGTGCAAAGCCCCAAGTCTGCCCCAGTAATGCTGCATGGTCATCCTGTTGGGCTGGAGCAGGATGCAGGGGTCCCTTACTCCAGCCCACTGGACTGGGCTCGTCTTTGCAAATTTGCACCAGTGGCCCCTTGGTGGCCTCCTAGAAGGGGATCTTTAGTCCTTGGGCACGTTCCAATTTGTCTGTGCCCTGTCCCTCATCCCCCTTTGGCACCCATCCACCCTCTTGAAGATCCCACACCTTAGACTTGCCATGGCTTCTTCTCCATCCTGGTAATGCAAGGACCCTGAACCAGTCTTTTACTTTTGCTTAACTACTTTGTATTCATATTTAAACTTTAATTATTCATTCAATTAGCTCTTCTAAGATTGTTTTAGTATTTTGTACCTGGTTTTTATCATAGAATCATAGAATGGTTTGGGTTGGAGAGGACCTTAAAGATCATCAAGTTCTAACCCCCCTGCCCTGGGCAGGGACACCTTCCACTCGACGAGGTTGCTCAAAGCCTCATCCAGCCTGGTCTTGAACACCTCCAGGGATGGGGCATCTCTGCTGACATGCCCACAGCTTCTCTGGGAAACCTGTTCCAGTGTCTCACCACCCTCACAGGAAAAAAAATTCCTCCTAATACCTAATCTAAATCTACCCTTTTTCAGCTTAAAGCTGTATATATTTAACTTCTATAGTTTAATGTGTATATATATAAAACCCATGTATTTGTATATATAGATGTGTATATGTAAATACTGTATCTTTGTATAATTAAGTACAATATTTATCTTTACATATTTGCACACTCCTTAATGTATACTATATATGTACATAAAAAGCCAAATAAAGTTTGCACATGAATTTACCTTGTTAAATAATAGCTATTACTTTTAGAGAGATTTTTTTCTACACTTGTCTTTGGCTTAGAGGTAATTAATACCTTATCTTTCTGTCTGTTCTCCCCTTGTTTTGTTGAGAACAATCACTTTATCAACAGTTTCACTTTGTCACTGTGTGCAACATTAAGTACTTCCAAAGAGTTGTCAATAGCCATTATAGGTCTCGTTGTCACAGCCATTAATCAATAGCTTCTTCTGTGCACTTCCATACTTGCTACACAGTCCTATGAAAGGCTAATATTAAATTCTTTAAAGATTTATGGCATGTCTTCTAGATTAAGGTACCCCAGGTTCTGACTCAGGTTTATCCGAACTCACTAAGCAAAAAAGAACAAAAGGACTACACTACTTACCACGTTAATCAATGTTTTTCTGGATGTGGAATTAGTTTAGTTTAATTTAACTTGATTTACAGCCTAGCCACAAGCTGTCAGTGCACAGTAGAGTCAAGACTCAAGGATGTCAGACCTCCTACTCACATACTCCCCTGCTGATCTGTAAAATGACCAATAAGTCCAACACGTCAGGTCTAGGTTAGTCCTCTGTACAAGTCCATCAAGTCTGATGAGTCAGACTTACTCTTTGTCAGAAAAATAACCGCCACTTTCCTAACTTTTAAGAATTGTCTGGGCCTGAATTCCTGTAGGCTACAATGCATTTGAGAATTTTGTCACTAAGAAATGAATGTGCCTTGGGACACCAGCATGAATTTTCTTTTCCTTTGCTTTATTATCTTTTTCATCTTTCTATTGTAAGTATTGTTTTAATTTCTATTTAAAAACCTCTTTAACATTATTTTAAACACCCCACATGAAAGTAACTTTTTTTTTTTTAATACAGACCTCACAGCCAGAATGATTAGCTGAATTTTCTTTGTATATTGGAGTATTGGGTATAGGTGGAAAGGGGTTGGTAGCAGAGGGGCTGCAGGGCTGGCCTCTGTGAGAAGAGGCCAGGGACTGTCCTGTGCAAGACACAGCTGGTTCCATCTGACTCCAATGTACCCACCGCAGTAGTCACAGCTCAGCCCATCAAGCAAGATGGTGGCACCTCTGAAAAAAATATGTGCTAGTATTTTAAAGCAGCACTAAAAAAAAGTGGGATAAAAAGGAACCCTGATATTCTGGACATATTGCACCAGCGCTATTATGCAAAAAACATAACAGCCTAAAAAATGTTATTAGTCCAGAATTTAGATTCACTGTTAAAGGCAGAAACTGCAACAAAATTTACCATACAGATGGTGGGAGTTTAAGAGAGATTTCACTGATTCATCTTCTACAGCAGAAAGGGAAATGGGTACACTAAAACTCCCAGAAGCCATGTGAAAGCTACAACAACTAATCCTGAATACAGTTGTGGCTGGCATAATGTATCAGTTGGGCAATATTACTAGCTTGGTTTTACTGTCTTTTTATTCATCATCTCTCAAATGGACTGACACAAACTATTGGCCTGTTCTATTTCTCTGAAGGTCTGTCACTAATTTTTCTTCCCTTTCTCTTCGATGAGTATAATAATAAAAAATCTCTTTCCTTGTAGCGGTCAATTGATAGGTGTAGAAAATGAGAACAGAAAACGACCATTTTGAAAAATGCCACAAATAATTCACAAGGACAATATTTTAAGGAGCTCACAGAATTTCCTGCCAAATGACTGTATGAGACATTAAGACCCTTGCTTTGTTTTATGGCCTCTTCATACACATTTAAGAACAAATAAAGGATTACAGCCTTCCCCATTCTCTTAATATTTTACTTTTTTTGGCTTGATTAACTTGCCCTCAACAAACTTACTTGTACAGAAAATAATGACATTGCATTGTAATTTGTTTGTCAGTAGGTTTTTGTGACATGATTGATCTAGAAATTAATTTAAACTATGTTAAATGAAAGCCCATCCTTTTCTGTCAGCTGAAAGAAGAAATCATAAACACATATCCAGAGAATAATCAAAAGGGACTACTGTGGATAGTTATTGCTGCTTTTTCACAGGGAGTTGTACCATATAGTGAAGTATTACAGAAAATTAGTCCATGAAATAAGGCTAAAGGACCTGGATTTCTTGGAGGATGGCAAACATGCTCAGAATGTCAGCAGTGAACAGAGAGATGATGGATGTGTGAACACTGTCATTTAAGACACTGTCAGATTGTATACTTTCACATAAAGTCTGGCTTAATAAGGCTAAAATATTCAATGATAGAGAACCAGAAGGTCATCTGATTCAAGAGGGTAAGACAATTTCAAAGGAACTTATTTTTTTTCTGGACTGTGAGGTTCTAGTTGTAATATAGTGAAGTCAGGTTTATGACAGAATTAGAGCTTAATGGTAGTCTGTATCATGCTAGTATTTTAGCACCTACTGTAAAAGACTCTCAGGTATGACAAGTGTGAGGGCTTTGCCTATATATGACAAAGTATCTACAGGTTGCTCCTTTCCAAAACAGTCTAAGCCATAACAACAAATCCTTCTGTATGGCAGCTCAGATTTCAGTTTTGCATGAATTGTTGGGGTCAAAGAACAGAGCGTTACTGACTACATGAAAAGTCTTATTGCTATTAAAAGTAGATTTCTGAGTTTAATAGGACTAATTAAAATGGATAAAGAATTACAAACATAGCTAGCTCTTATCTCAGTGATTTTGTTACTCTATTGAATTAGACCATATTAGTGGCTAATTTGTATTCTGAAAATGCATCTGCATGGCACTGGTACATACCCGCACTGCTCAAGGATAAGGTATGACATAAAATTTCCACCTAGTGTCTACTGCTTTCCCATTCACCATCCTGACGAGAAAAAAGTGGAGCTGTGTTTCTTCCTTTCCTCTGCTTTACACAAATACAGCTGGAATTTATCCTGAAAACTGTCCCTCTTCTCTCCTTCAGAGCCGGAATTACTCCCTGGGAAGCAGACAAGAGGAAGCAGTGAGAGAGAAATTCCCTTTGCATGTTTAAATACAGGCTATGACAGTACAGCCTTTTATGTGGTGTTTCTCTCTTTTGTTTTCTTCAGTGAGGAAGCCTTGGAAAACAAATTTACACTGAACATACCTCTCAGAACACATTAGTTGAACATGAAGACAAATTTTAAGTCCTTGGTCTTTATAGTAGTATATTTTTTTTTTCCCTGCACTGGTGCCATTCCTAAAATTAATCTGGGAGAAAATTTTCTTTTCAGGAAAAACAGCTTGCAGAGTTTTGATAAATGAAAAATAAGTGTCGTATCACAATTTACTAACAAGGACAAACTGAAAACAGAATACCTTATTCTACTAATTAATTGTGCGCCAAGGCTTCCTTTGAGCTTATATTCTCATTTTATATGAGCATCAAAGGAATATGGAGTATTACACAGCAATGCCTGAACAGCATGAAGGGAACCAAACTGAGTGCTATATGTATTTTGCAGAAATGGTACAAAATTAGCAAATGATAATTTGTTTATTCATTAACATCTAAACTATCTGTAATTTACAGAACTCAGAAAAAATGCAGTGGCCCTGTGAGATGGATTGTACATCCTTATCACTGTTCAGTTTTAAACATCATGAGGTAAGTGTGAAAGTAGAAAAATACAATAAAATTATTGCTAAAATGCCTACAAATACAACTGGCTAGTTTGTTGGCACAGCGAGGGAAAAGAATTACTAAAGTGACAATGAGGGGACTGAAACTCAGAAGATCTGCCAGTCCTGATACATGGGATGCTATGACTGAGTTCAGTGGAATGATTTTGGCTTTAATTTTCTTTTGACTTTCTAAGACTTTTAAATGGACATCTTGTTTTGCATGTGGAGAATTAGAGCATTTAGGAAAGTAAATGATCGATTTAATTTCCTGTATTTCTGACTTATTTGTATGCTCTTTCTGAGAAAGCTCTTGTGAGCTGATAAAGTGAAAAAAAAATAGATAACTACTGTTTTTTTAATGAGTTTTATTAAATTTCTTATTGTAAAGCTCAAACCAGAAACACAATTCTAATAATTACCCACAAAAATTTCACAGGACCTGTCACTGAACATACTGGTCCCAAGAGAATAAATTACGTATCTTCCTTAAGAATTCACACTGTGAATTCATGGGGCTACGTTCCAGATTTCCTGGAAGTTACTGGATTCAACTTCCACTGAAATTCACTCATGTTTCCTTAATAACTCAAATACATTCTGTCTGGACAAATATGGCTTATCAAGCCAAAACTCAGTATCTGTGAGACCTCCTTTAAGATGTGAGTCTGCTGGCATGTCTTGCATGACCTTTCTTCAGTGTTTCTTCTAGAGTATAAAAAAAATAAAACTTTTCATTTAAAAAAAACCCAACTTTTGTCCTGCTGAGCAGAAAACTGATATACATATGTATAAAGCATGGTTTATCTAATGATGTCAGTGTGGTCTTTGCCATGCTCATTAGGTGTCCAAACATTATGATCTTAATAAATTTCCTTCATAGCATGTCAATAGGATTCCTTTTCTCCAGAAAAAAATTACATTATGTTTCTAAGGAAATAACATTCTTGCATACGTGTTACTTAATGGTATTGCCTATGGTATTTTAATTAGGGTTTTTCTACTGTACCAACCGATTCATAGACCTAAGATCTTCAAAGAGGACCAACCAGTTTCTGTTAACAGTATGCATATATTTAATTTCTATCTCTTTAAAAAGCATATTTCCCAATAAAAATACCTGAGGCACCAAGACTGGAGGAAAATGGCAGCATTTTGTCATTTTTATTACAAGAGATTTGAGGTTGGTTTGGAACTGTTTATCTATCCAACTTAGGGTTGGCTCCAGCCAGCAGCTAAGCACCCACACAGCTTCTCACTCACTACTCTCTCTAGTGTGATGAGGAAGAGAATAAGAAGAGCAAAAAAGAAAAAAAAATCATAGGTTGAGATAAAGACAGTTTAATAAGTGAAGAAAAGAAGTAAAAAACCCGCAAAAGATGCAAAGTTAACCATTCACCACCCTCCCACAATCAGACTGATGCCCAGCCAATCTCTGAGCAATGGCTACCTTGGACATACTACAACCCCCAACACTCCCCAGCCAAGTTTTTATTGCTGAGCATAACGTGATATGCAACTGAATATCTCTTTGGCCAGTTTGGGTCAGCTGTCCCAGCTGTGTCCCCTCCCAAAGTCTTGCCAAGCATCAGCCTACTCACTGCAGTGGCTGGGGCAGAGTCATAAAAAGTGAAAGCCCTGGTACTGCAAGCACTGTTCAGCCACATCCAAAACATTGGTGTGTTATCAACTGTTTTAGTTACAAATCCAAAACACAGCACTATATAGGTTGCTATGAAGGTTAACGCCATCCCAGCCAGACCTAGCGCACCAACTCAAATAATAGTATTTCTCTATTATATTTAAAAGTGGTGCCACAGATAATTAAACTGATAAAACAGCTGCTTCTCATCCTGGGTTTTCCAACAATAAAAATTAAAAAATAAATCCCTAGATATTCTGATTTCTTTTCCTTCTTTGACTGACCAATGTAAAGATTGCAACAGGAGACCTCACATGAATGACCCAGCTGCTAGGGCTAGAGATTCATTCTCTTTCACAGATGGTCTGCTACTGTTCCTCGTTAGCATTCTATGATTTCCATTACATATTGGTCCAGCTGCAGCTGGACAGAGAAGCATCTTCTCTCCTCTCTTCGCCTTCCTTTCATTATAAAACATTTAGTGTCTCATGAATAGGAAACTTTACCAGAAACGCTTGGTACCACCAATATTCTCACTTACTAAATATGAATTATGTGAATGTATATATGTAAGTTTGAAAGACTTAACTGAGATTGTTGCCACATCAACATCACAGTAATTGAACTTCCCTGCTACTTCTCTCCTCAGACATGCTCCATTTTGGGTAAGAAGTTTGGCATTAGGGGAGAACGTCAGCTGACTTTACAACAGGTGAAAGCTCCAGAAACATCCCTAAGACAGAATTCTACAGTGTCCAGCCCTAGGACACAGGCCACAACATGTCTCTATGAAAGTGCAAAATTTTAAAAGGAACACGGTCTTCCTTTAGCCTGAAAGAGTTGATGTCACTAGTGCTAAAAGGAATTAAAAAAAAAAAAAATGACAAAACCAATCTTTTCTACTCTGACTGAAAACAAGGAACAAGGACTACTCTGAATGGACATTGTTCAAGTCTAGCCCCGGACTTGGGCCAGCGTCATCCTGGGAACGGGTTTACGTTCTCTTCTGTGTAGTTATTAACACTAAGTTGTCATCGCTGAAGTATTGCAGCCTTTGGAGGCAAAGTCTTAAAGCAGTTCATCAAGGTTAGTAACCCTTACAACAACAAGAAAATAGGAGTGTTACACTGTAAAGATGTTTGTGATATAAATGATCCTGTGTAGACAAATCAGATCAGGGAAAGGATAATTTCTTTCTTTTTCTTTTTTTTTTTTTAAATCATTGCAGCATGTAAACTAGAGACACACATAACTTACTCCACGGAGCCACTGGATTGATACTTATGCTAACATAAGTTACAGGTCATGTAAATTTGACAGTTCCTTATGGCTTGTTTTTGTATCAGTCAGACTCTAGGAAAGAAGTTATATTAATTACCAGTTTGCATCAAATTAAAAGAAAAAACGAACTAGAATCTGAAAAAAATGAGTCTACCTGAAACCACAGTATTTTTTTAAATTCTGGAAAATATTTTTTAAAAGAAAAAGTACCAGGTTGAGCAAAACTTTTTATCTAACATGAAATATAATGAAATATATTATTTATTTAAACATAATTTTAATTTTCAAACATAAAAATATTGTGAGTAACTTCCGCAATTAATAGGAATCAGAATGTAATTTCCACAAGAAATATGTATTTTGAATAAAAACAGAAAGTCAAAAGAGGTGGCTTGAAAAGTCAGTGACATTTTTGATTTTTATTTTTAACTTCATAGAAACGTTATACCTCACTGAAACAATTTTTAAAAAGCTACATGATTTTTAAAATGTTGGTGTAAGCCTTGGGGTGGGTTTTGGGTTTTTTTGCTGTTTTTTTTTTTTTTTTAAGGAAAAAAGCTTGTTTTATCTGGATGTTTTCCTGAGCTGTTACGCTACTTGTAGTTTTTTTCTTATTAACTTAGCAAAAGAGTTTATTTTATATTCTGTAAAGATGAAATTACATGTCACGTCTAGGCACTGCTATCTGATTCATTCATATCACCCAAGGGATTCTCGTATTTCAAATTAGCAGTAGGAAGAAAAGGAAGCTTACAGATCTATTGGTTTGCAAATTATTGTCTTCATCATGGAGCATTCACAGAATCATAGAAATACTGACTAGAAAGGATGTTTGTAGGTCATCTACTCTAACCTTACACTCTAAACTGATCTGACATCAACACCAGATCAGGTCAGCTACAGCTGTGTCTAGCTCAGTTTTGAAAACCTCCAAAAACTTCCTCTACCCATCTATGTAACCTGCTTCAGTGCTCTACACTCACCTCAAGAAGGTTTTCCTCTTGTCTTCTTTGAACTCCCTATGCCATGGTATTTCCCTGTTCCTCACCTGAGGTACTGTGTGCCATAAGTGAACATTCATCACAAAATTATTCCTTACTGCTAGACTTTTCTAATACTTGTTATGGTGTTCCTGTCCTTTCAGATGATGCATCAAATTATTTGTATGCAATATATTTTCTCTAAGGAGAGTCAAGTCCTAGTGCATACTTCCCTGAACTCATTCTGATAAATCAATTATTTTTCTTGTACTAAGGAGTCCAAAACTGGATTCATTACTCCAGGTGTGTCCTCACCAGTGCTAAGTAGAGAGGAAGGATCACTTCCCTGGACCTGCTGTCAGTGCAAGATTGCAGTGCAATCTTACTGATGTCGCCCAGGATTCTGTTGGCTTTCTTTGTCACGAGGGTGCACTGTTGATTCGTGCTCAGATTGTTGTCCGCCAAGACCCCAAGGTCTTCTGCAGATCTTCATATTCTCATGCCTGGCATCATACCTCCCCAGATAGAGCACTTAGCATTTTCCTTTGCTGGCTCCTCCATCACCTATGTCAGGAAGTTTTTGACAATGCACTCAGAAATCTCCTAGGTTGCTTGTGTCTTGCTGTGTTGTCCTTTGAAAAGATATCAGAGTGCTTCAAGTCCCCTGTGTGGGCCTAGGCCTGTGAATGTGAGAGTTCTTCTAGCTGGTTGAAGAAGGCCTCATCAACCTGGTGAGGTTTATTTACAGCCAGCAGAACACCCATAGGCTCTCAACTTCCTTCTGACCTTTTCCAAGTGTTTTGGCTGGGATAGAGTTAATTTTCTTCATAGTAGTAGTATGAGGCTATGTTTTGGATTTGTGCTGAAAACAGTCTTGATAACACAGGGATGTCTTTGTTACTGCCAAGCAGTGCTTACACAGAGTCAAGGCCTCTTCTTCTCACACCACCCCACCAGAGAGTAGACTGGGGGGCCCACAAGAAGCTGGGAGGGACACAGCTGGGACAGCTGACCTCAACTGACCAAAGGGATATTCCATACCATATGATATCACGCTCAGCCTATAAAGCTGGGGGAAGATGAAGAAAAGGAGGGATATTCAGAGTGATGGTGTTTGTCTTCCCAAGTAACTGTTGCATGTGATGGAGCCCTGATTTTATGGAAATGGCTGAACACCTGCCTGCCCATGGGAAGTAGTGAATGAATTCCTTGTTTTGCTTTGCTTGTGCATGCAGCTTTTGCTTTACCTGTTAGACTGTCTTTATCTCAACCCATGAGTTTTCACACTTTTACCCTTCTGATTCTCTCCCCCATCCCACTGTGTGGGAGTGAGTGAGCAGCTGTGTGGGGTGGAACTGGCCACCAGGGTTCAACTACAACACCAAAGCAGAGCTCCATGCATTCCATCTGCTCTCTCACATAAAGTGCAGCACCCTCTCCTCACCTTCCCACCCTGTCCTTCCAAAAGTGCCTGTATCCGTTGATTTCAGCACTCTGGTCCTGTGACCTATCCCACCATTTCTTTATCATCCTGATGAGGTCATAGTCCTGTAACTGCACAGAGACTCTCAATTTCGCCTATCTATTCCTCATCTTATATGCATCAATGTAGGGCATTTCTATTATGTTCCTTTCACATCCTTCTCCTCTTCCCTTCTACATTATTCTTCTAGTCCTTTTTTTATTACGCTTTATATTTTCCCTCTTCATCTTTATCATCCTTTTTTTTTTTAAAAATGTTGCTATTGTTGTTAAACCTAAGCCCTCCAAAACCACTGAAATCTGTGCCTATTTAGAATGCTCTTATTTCTCAAAAGACAAAAAATCTAAAGATTAAATTTTATATCTTACAGGGTCTATTACCCTCTGTCATAAATTCATGCACCTTTATTACTGTTAAAACAAACTCTGACTCTCACATATCAGAAGTGGTATGCATACGGTGCAGATTAACAATCTTGTAACCAAACACCTTTAATTATTTTATTTTTTTTTTTTTTTTTTCCTAGCCTGTAAGTTCAAGTAATGGCCAGAATTTTAACTAATATACAATACAGTATGACCAAAATATGATACACCACTTTTAATGGTGATATTTTACGTGTTTTGTTCTTAGGGAGATTGAATGACCTAGTATCCATTTTTAAATTCTATAGTTTCACTTAACTCTTAGGTTGACAAAGTTTTCACAGTAAAACTGAGTAACTACAAGAAGAAGTTTGTGACATGTTCCTTTGTTTATACAAAGGCAGGTTATTTTTTATGAATTTCCTAACAAAAAATCTGAAACTCATTACTGACATTGCTGGTGTAACTGTTGCATAAAAACTTATCTATTGCCATTAATTCAAGAGCATACAAATATCATGGTTATTATTCAGATGTTTACTGATAGCATGAAAAATAAAATGTGGTTTCACACAGAACCAGATCAAAACTGTCTAGAGCAACAACAATGGTTCAGAGGAGTATTACTTTAAATGTTAAGTGGTTTTTAATTGTTTTTACCTAAAGACGGATGAAATGTCTGTTGTATGAAAATTTAGCTCCTAGTAGAGTCACAAGATGAGTTCAGACTGTCACTGCTCTAAGGCAACCTGGATACAAAAGCTTCTGTCAGTTTTTTCACTCAAAGGACTGAAAGGTTTATTTCCAGTTTCATATCATTTAAGTTGTTATTGTATTTTTCAGTCTGAAGGACTTCATCCTGTACATTTCTTGCTCATTAAAAGATTTTAAGGATCAGGCAATGTAGGTGTTTTGGAAAGTTGTCAATCTTTACTCTGAAGCACATCAATGACCTTTTATTTTTGGTATAAATGAGCAGCCACAGTTTTGATTAAGAGCCTCACATTGCTAGAGATGTAAGTTCCTTATTGATCCACAGGTCAGAGCTTCATTGCTTTGTTCTGTTTAACCCTTAGAAATAATTCAATTTGTATGATGTGTGAGTCCTGAGTGTTAACAGAGAGTGTTTTTATCACTGGGTAATGACCCACTATGTGCATGAATGCTTTGACATCGGTATTTCTAATGGAGATATGATGGTGAATCCTTCAAGTTCATTACAGTTAGTGTTACAGAAATGAATGATTTTCAAAAGGAAGACCTCAGTGGCACAATTACAGTGATTGGGCTTGGGGATATTCCACCCTAGAGAGATATCTGTGGTACTTGCATGTCTGCTGTAATTCTTCTGTGAAGATATCACTGGTTGCAACAAGGGCCAGGTTGAAATGTTAAGAGGCCACTGGAGAAACAGTGGTTTGAACTATTATCCAAACCCTTGGCAACATTTAGCTGGAGTTTCAGACACCAGTTCTTCCCAGCTATAAACATTAGTCAGTATGTTTAACAAAAATATTTTAATAAATGAGGACAAGAACAAAAAAACAGTATAGAATGATAGAATTATTTCCCCGTTACATTTATTTCTTCAGTGTAACTATAAGTGCCCCATATTGCTAGAACAGCCGGTTGCTTTCTCTGTCACTCACAGTTCAGGAGTGCTGGGTCTTGCTGTGGTGTGACCTGTTTCCCCTCTCATAGCCTCTCCTTGTGACTGCTCCTTGCTCTGCTCTGCAGCCACAGCTAACCTCTCTCCATGGCTCCTCATTTGTTCTTCTAGCTAAGCCTTGATGTTCTTTGTTTCATTAGCTGCTCCTGCTAGTTACTGCCATCAGATACTCCTTCCACTGCTTGAGACACAAGCTCTTTCTCTAGGTCTCTGTTCTGCTCCTTGCCAGGAAGCACTCTGGCCAGCCACTGCATTTGCTATTTTCTCTTATTTTGGCTCCTGGCAAGGGCCAGAGTATGGCAGTGCACCACACACTTACACAGGTGACTCTTAACTTGCTGGTGTCACTTTCCAGCTAATAGGAGACTTTTAAACAATATTTTTTACTTTTGTTTTTCCTTTCCAGGGTGTACATTTTTAATGTCAATGTTATGATGTTATGTGCTATACCTTTAGGCATAATTACCTGCTCTAGACTTCTATGCACTAGTAAAATCAGAAACTTTCCTCTACTTGATGTTATGCCTCATTTTTGTTTAAATCAGAAATGGCTTGCTGATGTACTAATTCATCTCTAAATATATGCATAATAATAATAATAATAGTAATAATAATAAATCCAGGCTTGCACACTCATCCTTTTCATTTTTCTCCCTTTCGCTCTATCTTATGTCAACACATTATTTCTCCATCTTTGGACTGTCACTCCCTCTGAAATCTTTCTGGCTGTCAGGGCAGACTGCTTTTGCTTTAGGCTTTAGCCTGCAATGTGTGTTTCTTTGGTACTCTCTCTGCACCAGAAGATGGGTTTTTGGTATGCTACTGAATAAAAACAAACTAGAAGTTCTAAGTCTTGTGATTTCATCAGAATTTCTTTCAAAGCCACAAAAACTTGGCTCTCTTTGACTGGATGTTTAAAGAACAGTCCCTGGTCACCTTGGGGTAGTTAGCAAAGGTTTTCTCCACAGAATGCTGTGGATGAATGAGTTGAAAAGAGACTGGAAGCATATATGAGAAAAAAAATCTATCAATCACAGGCTGTTAAATACAAGAGAAATCTCTGATTAAGGAAGACCCTGAGTCACAAAACTTTGGAAACCGGAAGATCTCACTTTATGATATTTACATATTCATGCCTCAGCATCCACTGCTGGAAACAAAGCAAGAATGAACCTTTATTTGATCCCAAAATGCAGTTCTTTAGTTCTCACATTATGTCATGTATAGTGAAGGAAAACTGTGTGTGCATAGGCTCATATAAATTTTAATAAATTCATAATTGATATTATATTTTCTACTTGGAATGCAGAACCTCCTGAGCAGATTCCTGCTACTGAGCTGATACCTGTGAATTGACTACATTACAAATGGGTGCAATGTGTATGAGGAGCGACCAAGGTTTGACCTGCTGTATTACTTACGGTTCCAGAGCCAGACTTGCAATGTCTTTACCAGCAATGAATTTGACTGGCTAAAGTTGCCCGTCCTAGGCACACACATCGTGTATATCTGCACAGATCACTAGCTGTTTGATGATCTTGTGTCCACATTGAAAGAAGGGTGCTCTAGAGGGTGCCCTGGTTTACACCATACCTATTTCATCAGGGAAAAACACCCACATTCCAGGCATATCAGAGTTACATTCAAATCTGTATTGTATCCCTACAAGTATAGACACTATGCAAACACTATAAGTACACCTATAGCATACAGCTGCCTCTATAGACATACTCTCTGTCACTTGAGTAACTACAACCAAAGAGCTGACAGGTTCATGGCAAGAAAAAAAAAAAGCCAAATAGGACAGTAAAATTGTAATCAGTGGCATTATAGGCCATAAGGGAGCAATGTGTGAAGTGATGAAAGCACTGTGGCAAAGAAGTGCCTTCTCAGCTGCTCTCACAGAGGAAGTCGTTATTCACACCAGCAGAGAGCATACACTTCTAAAATACGGTAAAACAGAACAGTTGGGAAAAGAAGCTGGTGAGCCTGTCAATGTGTGAAGATGTATAAAAAGCGGAAAGGGAAATTTATATATAAGACAGATTTATGTGTCTGAAGAAGAAAAACTAAGTAAGTGCTCATGTAAATACTGGGGGGACAACTACATAGAAGAATTCATAGGTTTGATAGGATGAACTATATGGGTAGAAACTATATGGGCAGTTTCAGAATGGACTGCAGTGAGGAGAGATGTGAGACTACGTACACCAGTCAATTAAATGTGTTTGGGACTGACCTATTACAATGAGACCAACAGAGTGTGTCCATACAGTTACAGACCAATTCCCCCCTCCATGATGTTGTTTATCCATGGTTTTGTCTCAAACAGTGCAGAGCATTCAGGCAGAGCATTTCTAAGGTAGATGTGACAGCTTGGGCAGAGCATGTTGGAAGAAAAGTTATTTTGTGAAAGAATATTAGCAAGTTGTTATCATTTTGAGTTATGGGCACACCTGTTGAGGTGCTGCATGGCTGGTCGTCTCCTGGGTGGAGAACCAGCTGTCCCCCCAAGTCAACCTGGATGCAGGACTGTTGCCACCCCTCAAAGTTCAACCTGGAAGGTGACTTGGATGCAGTGCATCAACCCTGCCACCCCCCCCA